>JAPQWS010000101.1:0-161202 GCA_028651295.1 Catharanthus roseus
TTTAAACACTCTAATAGAAAACCTATGAGGATCTAAGCCTCATAAGCCTAATATTGAGAGGCAAAACTCATTCCCAATTTGATAGAAAGAACCTTGAGGAAACCAAGGCCTCACAACCCCAACTACACAAACTAGAAGACCTAAGATTAATCGAAACTCAGAACAAGAAGTCTAAGACTCAATTAAAGAAAGGAATGAGATGTCCAGTTGAGGTCGTAGATTCCTTAATATAAGGCAAACAATTCTACACAAACTAAGGAGATTAACCATTAGCAAGCTAACTAAGAAGGGGTTAATATCAGCAAAATTCATCAAAGTTAGTTACAAATGAGCTTATAATTCGGTATTTATAGGGTAAGGTCTGAACAAAACCTATCTACTAATTAACGACTTAAAATACCCATTAAATCCTTGATTTTATTAGCTGGAAAAACAAGTTCAAATAATAAAATCCCGTCTAAAATTATAAAGGTGTATTTTCCACACGAACACTACTGCAGACGGCACAGTGGAACTTACCTGATGCGGTAGGGTGTTGGCTTCCAAACTGTTTCCATCTAGAGGCCTACTGACGACAGTAGGAGCAAGGCTACCGTTAGAGGTAAGTGTGCTCTTTCGCAACACTTAGCCATTTTTACAACCCAATTTTCTCCCTTGAGTGATCCTTGCTTGTTGTGCAAATTAAGAGCAACTTGGAAGACCACGTTTGATCTTCCAAACCTTTAAGCTTGATCTTGAAAGCATTCTCCATGCAAACAACCATGCCATTATCCACCTTTCATCATTATCTTTGATCTTTTTCGGCCTTGTAATAGTGAGTGGTCCAATTAATATGTTTAGCTTCTTGGCTTTCTCGATGTACATCATCGGCCCCACCTTAAAAAAAAAAAGTCCTCGAATGTTGACCTATATCAAACAAAGACATATCAAAATATGAAAGTAGCACTAAAAGAAATTCAACCAAAAAATCAATTATAGAAGCAATAAAGTATTTAAGAATGTGCAAAGGCTCATTGCGATGGCAACAAGCTTAGAGTTGTCTTGGGGAAGACCATCATTCGAATATAAGTTGACCCAACCCGAAACCTCCGGGATGAAAAACCAATCATTTCAATCCAAACTTCTTGTTGCTGGCAGTAACAACGTCATGATTCTTGGAATGGATATACTTGGTTAACTTCTTGTTCGGCTTGTCATATAAGCACAAAATATTACCTAGCAAATCCAAAGACAGTAGAATTTTGAAACCTTAATCAACTTAAAGATAAGAATAAAATGTAGTAGATTAATAAGCGTGATGGGACGCAAACTCGAAGAGGTAAACAAATTTGGTATGGAGATCCAGTCTTCTTCTTGGTTACATCCAGTAGCTAGCATGCTAAGTGCTTTGTTGAAGCTCTTATGATATCTTGTTAGTCATGAAAGCTTTGATCATCAAATGAATTCTTAGAAGTAAACCAATCTTTGATTGCTTGAACCGTATTTGTGTCCATTTGGAAACCTTGAAAATGCACTAGATAACTTGGGAAAGTACCATGTTTCAACAAAACTCACATTTTCCAAGGTTAGCATATAGTTTCACCTTCCTAAAGATAGAAGAAACTCGATTAAAACCAGGTGGTTGGAGCACGTAAATGGTTTCATCAAGTTCACCATGCAAACAGGCAGTTTTAACATCCACCCATTCAATCTAAAGATCAAAGAAGGCAACAATAGCAAGCATAATTCTAATAGTTTTATATTTAGCGATAGGAGAAAAGATCTCATCAAAATCAATACCTTTAACTTGAGAAAAACCTGTTGCAACCAATCTAACCTTGAACCTTGGAGGTTCATTAACAGATTCATGTTCTTTAACTTTGAAAATCTATTTACAATCAATCAATTTTTGTTTAGGTGGTTTAGGAATAAGCACCTAAGTTTTGGTCGTATGGAAAGAAGACATTTCTTCATTCATAGCATGCATCCACAAATAGCGATTAGGACTCTTTAAAACATCAGAAAAACATAGAAGTTCTTTCTCTTCAACAAAAGATACAACGGCAAAAGCATAAGAAAGGATGTGAAAAACCATACCTAGAAGTTTCCTTTGACACTCTTCTAACCCTATCTCTTGATAGGTGGCAATATCTAAGGGCTTGTGCTTGCGCTTCTAGATGATCCTCATCATCATCAGAATTACCTAGATCGGGCTCATTAGGTTCTGTAACACTAGTTTGATTAATAGACTCCTCATTAGGTTCTAGTCTTTCGGGTTCTATTTCGGGTTCTAGTGTGTGCTCTTGAGAAGGTTTGGAGGTGTCCTCCAGCTCCACAGGAATGTTCCCAACTATGGGTTTAACAGTAGAACCCTCGGGTTTGGTTTCAGTTCTAAGACAGGGCATGTCTAGTTCGTAAAAGACTACGTCTCTACTCACTGCTACCCTCACACCCGGTTCACCTCTAAGCCACACTCTTTAACCCTTTACCCCACTAGAATACTCTATAAACACTCCCTTCTTAGACCTAGGGTCTAACTTCTCTTCCCTTTGATGTGTAAAAGCAGCATACCCATACACTCTAAGGTTGGAATGGTTTTGTGCTTGGCCAGTCCATAATTCTGTGGGAGTTTTGAATTATAGCAGTAGAAGGAGACCTATTTACAAGGTAAACTGCAGTACTAATAGCATTTCCCAAAAAGGTTTAGGAACCCCAAATGAAACCGAAAGACACCTAACTTTATACATAATGGTTCGGTTCATCCTCTTAGCTACCCAATTTTGTTGTGGCTTGTGCCTAACGATTCTATGATGCACAATACCGTGCAAAAACACACAAATCATGAAATTTCTGGTTACAAAATTCCAGTTTATTTTCGGTTCGATTTTTGGCAAAACATTTCTATTCATTAAACTTTGGAAAACTTTGATATTTGGTTTCAAAAGAAACATCAGAACGTGCCGAGAAAAATCATCAACAATAGAAAGGAAATAAACATTTTCACCAAAAGTGGGTACCTTTTCAGGACACCAAAGATCACAGTACATATAATCAAGAACAGTAGTGGATTTGTGTGTGCCCGTAGAAAAGCTGAGTTTGTGTTGTTTGCCAAGAACACAATGATCACAAAAATCTAAAGAAGTGATTTTATCACCGTTTAAAAGATTTTGTTTGTGTAAATAATGCAAACCCTTTTCACTAATGTGGTCAATCCGCCAATGCCACAACATACTTTTCAGGAACATTTTTAGAAAATAATGCAGATGATTCACAAACAGTTTTTCCAAATAAGGTGTACAAACCATTTTTCTTAAAACCTTTGAGCATGACTAGAGATCCTTTACAAACACGTAAAATCCCATTTTAAGATTTATAAGAATACCTATTTGTGTAAAAAACACCAAGGAGTATCAAGTTCGCCTAAGATCAAGCACATATCTCACCTTGGTCAAGTTTCTAGTCATACCACCGTGCATTTTGATAAAAACATTTCCAATTCCCTTGACATCACAAACCTGGTTGTTTCCTATAAAAACTTTTTCATGATCAAAGGGTTTAACATCAGAAAAACTAATACTTGTTAGGTGTCATATGATAAGTGCAAAAAGAATCAAGAATCCACTCATCAGATACTTTAGAGGTAGATGGGGAAGGGAATACACACAAAACTTTAGAAAACATAGAATTACCTACTAGTTCAAAATCATGTTTTTTATCGGTTTTATCCTACCTATTACCTTGTTTACGTAATTTTTCATCTTTTGATACGTTTAAAACATTTATTTTTCATATTACCATCTTTGCCACAGTAGAAACACTTCACTCTATTCTTATCTTGAGATTTAGGCCTCCCTTTACTTTTAGAACGGTGACTAGAAGGCTCTCTTTTGTCAACCCTCCCTGGCACGAAAAGATTCTCTCCCTTTGTTTTATTTTCTTTTCACAAATGTAAATCTTTTAATTTCAAAGCGTTTTTCACGTTAGAAAGAGTCAAGTTATCTTTGCCATACTTGATAGTAGATTTCACATCATTAAATGACCCAGGAAAAGCATTCAACAAAATAACGGCAATGTTTTCATCAGAAATGGTTTCTCCAACATTTTGAAGTTCTGAAACAATTTTATTTAAATCATCCATGTTCAGAAAGGGATTTTAAGCGGCGCATTTTGAAACTGAAGAGTTGTTCTTTTAAATAGATTTGTTTGATAAAGACTTTCTTAAATAAAGTTTTTCAAGTTTTGTCCAGATTTCATAAGCATTGTCTGTTTCATTTATTTCTCTTAAAACACTATCTTTCAAATGCAGGGTGAGATAGCTATGTGCATCACCAAGCTTTTCAGCTAGTATTTCCCCTTTCCAAGATTCTAGATACTTGTCAGGAGTACAAACAGCGGGTGTAATTTGTTTTTGCACTAAAACAACTTTCATTTTTCTGTGCCACATTACTAAGTTAGAATTGCCATCAAACTTGCATGTTTCAAGATTTGGAACAAACATGTTACACAGTGGAAAATAAGAGTAATCATAGGCATGAAAAATAAAAGATTTAAGAAAATGTTTGGTCACAAAAAGAGCCGAAAAAAAAGTACAGCTAGAAAAACAGGCAATATGCAGATAATAAACTCACAATAGATCCATCATATTGCAAAGGCTAAGCAACAGCCCCAAAACAATTGATCAACTGAGAAACAGTATAAATCAACATAGGGTGAGCAACAAAACAGATGCTCAGTCCCTGCATAGACAATAAAACAATCTCAATGATCACGGATAATAAAGAAAAATTTTCGCAATCAAATAATAAAAACACCAAGACACACTTACTTGAGTCCCAATAGGACTCAAGCTAAGCATGGGTTTTGGTTCTTTAAAGAAAAACAAAAATCACAAAAATTTTGATCCATGAAAAGAGATGTAAATAGCAAAAAATATATATATAACCAGATAATAAACCTTTGATCGAAAAAAAGCGGAAAGCTGTAATAGTGACCTATACCAGATTCATGGAATTCCACAGTTCCCATGAGTCTAGAAAGCAACCTGGGAGGTTTCGGATGTCGTCTGCATCGATGAAGGAATGTAACAGACACAAGACACCAGAAAGATCCAATCTCCTTCGGCTCTGCTACTACTGTTGAGAAGAGCATGTTGGTGATCAACCCTTTTACATAAACAAAACCTCCTACAAACTATTACAAAAGTAGTGGAAGAACGGAATATAAATTAAATCTATTCTATTACAATAACCGGATGATGGAACAGGATAACAACTCTTAAATAGGGTCTTCAAAATCAGATGAGGTGTATGAAAACGGACAACCGATTCTTCTTCAATCCAAAGTACCTGCAAAACAGATGAAAAACGGATGAAGATGGCAAAAATTGGACATTCGATTTTTGCCACAACTGACAAAATCGGACAACTAACTCTCAAAATTGGATGTCCGTTTTCAAAACCGAACGACCAGTTTTATGTAAAAGAGGAGAATAGAGATATTTGGACGCTAAAAATGGACGAGAAAGAGCAAAACCAGACTTGTTTTGCTCTAAAATACAGATTCTCGATCGAACCCTCAGATGGATGAGCCTCACATGCAAGAACAATCCAATCTCTCACTCTCGATTTTCTCCTTCACAAGCCACCCAAGCACGCATTTAACCAAGAATGGTGACTAACAGCGGCAACAACAGAAGAATTCACAGAGATCAGATAGTAACAAAGGAATAAAAAAATGTAGAGAAGAAGAAGAAGAAAAAGAAGAAGAAGAAAAAGAAGAAGAGAAAAGAACGTAGAAGCTTCACACATGAGTTATTGGCCACCTCATATCAACGAGTAGGGAAGGATGAGAGTATTTATAGAGTTCTTAAGGTAGACACATTTAGTAACAAATAAGCCATCTGGAAGAATCGTTCAAAACATAACAATCAAGTACCTAGAAGACTCTTTCAAAAGACCAATAGCAAAGTAACCTGGGGAAGACACAAGAAGAGATTGGGGTCATTGGCAGCCCTGACCCCATCCAACGTCTTAGGTTAAGGATAAACTCATCCTATTTGGCTTACGGGGCTCGATCCCAACCGATCATAGGGTAATAGAACATCGGCTAGGAAAAGAATAAATGTGTGAACAAAGGCCCAACAGGCCTATAGTAATCAATGAAATGTAATTGATTAATTAAATACCGGAGTGCGTTAGCATTTCCTACATGTGATGCATTCAAATTGCATAGCATTGGTTTGGAAGGGGAGTAGGAACTAAATGTAATTGAGATAAACTAAATTTCGATAAAAATTGATTATTTAATGTTTTCCCAAAAAAAATATTGATTACTGAAAGTTCTGTTCATTATTTTGCCTAAGACATTTCTTCTCCATTTGACACTTTTTTTTATTAGTCCATTTAACACATTTAAAAACATTAAGATGGAGTCATATTAATATATATTACTCATATTATACATCATATCAAGGGAATAACATAGGATCAACAACAAAAGGTGAAAGTATAATACTAATAAATGTATTTATGACATCTAAGTTTGGGATTTGTGAGTCCTAACAATGTTCAGAGCCTAATGTAGGATGGGCTTTTGAACTCATAAAATTTGAAGCATGGCCTCAACATGAATCATGACTGATGGAAAGAGTGACAACAGGACGCTTATCCAGAAAGCTCCAAGCTCAAAATTGATTAGGTATTGTATACCTAATCAAAAGGCGCAAGTATGAAAAAAAGAAATTACTCCAAATATTTAAAATTTATTTTAAATGAACGCAATTGTTCAACCTTACTATTATATGAGTCCCTTACTAAGGAAGTATCCTAAAACCATGTCTAGAATGACATACACGTCGAGTCTATCATGAAGGTCATACTTAAAAAATATCCAAAAATTTCATGTTTTCTCGTACAATAATCTCAAAATAGTCTGAAGGATTTCTACGATGTTGATAATCACCAGAAGAGACTTCTTCACTCGTCAGCTTTTCACCATCTATTCACATAAAACTAAAAGATCAAATATTGAGAATATAACTATCTTGAATATTTAATGATATGTAATAATGATAACTAGTTTATGACCTACCTGATTAAGCATTTTGTGATTTCTTAAAAATATCTACTGGAAATCGATGCATAACTCTAATAGGTTCAGGGATATAATAGCCCATCTCTATAGACTTAATCTACTGAGGCCTTTTACCTATCTTTCGACCCTGCATACCAATGATAATGGTTGAAAATTATTTTATCAAATTATTTGAGTTACAAGAATTGATATTAATAAATGTTTTTCGAATTACGATAACTTTCTTGTTAGAATTTTCATCATCCTCCTTCCTACTTGATGAGAGACTTTTGGGGCATATGCCATTCTCACTGAACTTGTAAACCTTTACTTATGACCCTAAAGCATTTATTTGATTCTATATGGTAACAGTACTGTCACAAGAACAAATTTGATTTTATAAAAGTGTAAGAGCAATCTCAATAATAGAAATAGTAATTTTTGTTCCTGTGTTGAATCCCTCTTTGTAATCTATTCAAACTTTCACACCACTTATCTATCCACAACCCTACTTGAGCTCGGACAAGGTACTGACTCAATCATCTAATTTCTTGTTCTCTGTGTTTTTGAAAATGAGGATACCTAAAATAATATATTCATTATCAGTAGTTTAAAAATAGGAAATTTTTATGAAAGAAAAAAAAATAAGGGAACATAAACAACAGCTACTATGAAATTTATAATTAGAAGTCTAATAGTACACAAAATTTCCTAAACATACATATTGAAACAACACTATTTTTAAACTTACACTTACATTCTTTAAATATAAAACATAAGCCACAAATTAATCTTCTAAAATTAGGTAATTTTCCCTAATTCATTATATTTCTATTGAAGAAAAGAAAGAAATAGAACATCCCCAACATTTTCTTTAGAAAAATTACGAAAAAGTGATAAGCACGCATAATATTTCTTATACTTCTCAAGTATATAACTTTTGAGCACACAATCAGATTAGTTTGTGAGCAAGATATATAATGCGATCGTGTCTCTTATTATGTAAATTGTAGAGTAAAACTAATTACTATCAAAGATTTCTACTTACTATTACAGGCCACAAAATCAAAAATGATAAAGCAGCAGAAGAACAGTGAAAGAAGTAGAAACAACCTAAAACTATAATGCTGCAAAAATAGCAAACTGTTAGAAAAAGGATAAAGGAAATTTTCGTAAATAAAACCTTACCTCTGCCACGGATAAAGACCGCCGGCGGGAGTCGTGGAGAATCGGGTAAATACAAGACGCCGAGCAGAGGCTTTGAGGGAAGAGCCACGTCGAGGCGTCGCTAGTGAGAGGAGGGAGTGTATGGACCCTCAGATTAGGACCTCAACCGAACCGTCACCGGTGCTCCCTCTCTCTCTCTCTCTCTCTCTCTCTATTATCTTTCAGCTCACTCTCTGAAACATACAAAGAACAAAGATCAATCAGAAGGGATCCAGAAAAACCATCGGTCGCAGGGGGCCAGAGACCAAGAAAAGCAGTGGTTGAGAAAACCACCAAGAAGATAGAAAGAGAAAGGGAAGAATCGGGAAACCAAAAGTCCAAGAAAACAGGAAAGAATGAGTTCCAAGAAGAAAAGCAAAGAGAAGTCAGACGGTTGCACCTCTACCGAGGGGAAGAGAGAGTTTTAAAGAGGGATTCCAACGGCGAGTCCGGGTGGCTAGGCACGGGTCTAACCTGATCACTTGTCACATGCATATTAATTATAAAAAATATTTTATGGACCGTATCACCCATTTGGTTGTTCTTATCTTCAATTATAGAGATAAAAACAACAGGAAGAATGATGTAACTTACTACAGGTCAAGATGTCCATGGGTCCGCATGGACCTGGTCTACTATAGGGTCTTATTTTTAATTAGGCTAACTTAATTACCTTTCTTTTATTCTGGAATAGTCTGGATCAAATTTTTATAATAAAACATTATTTTAGTAAGAATCATTATTGAGTAAAAAGTAAATAGACAGTTTTCTCATTCAAAATTCAACATGTGGTATATACTAAATGAGTAAATGCACCATGGATCTACAATTCTTCATAAGTTATCTTTTTCATTATGGGCCACCTTATGAAATGGAACATATCTTTTACCAAGAAAATATAATAACCATTTCTCAAAGGAGGTGCATATAAAAATAATATAATGCTATATAGATTTATTTAAACATGAAATGATTCAAATCACGATTCATACATTTTCATGTTGCACTGTATCTATTAATTCAAATTAGAAGATTTTGAGTCATTTGAGATAAAAGTACAAAATTAATTAGATTTCATCCCTTTTTTGTCACTAATTATATAGCAAAATTAGTACATATATTTTTTAATTGATCTACAGCTGCATTTTTATAACTAGTTATAAAAATGAGCAATTAACGAACGTTGTTATATATATGTATATATATAGAGAGAGAGAAAGAGAGAGACGACAATTCATTACGTAGGTATATCCACTAAAACAACAAAAGAAAGACAATTCGAACCAAGTGCCATCACGCCAAAACATATGGGCGTCTAAAACGTTTGAAAAAATAACTAATCCATCTGTGACATTATTCTTTTTTAATATATGTTAAATTATTCATATTTGTTTGAGAATAGTTTAATACTATAAAAAAAAAAAAAACAGAGATACTATATTGATGAAAAACAACTTAATAATAGAAACTATATTTTCATTTTTCTATTCGTTTTGTATTAATTCTTTGATACAAATTTTTCCTCGAATATGCTTCATTATTTGATGTCTCTTTTTCGCGATATCATTGCGTCAAAAGAATATTTTTTGAAGAGAAGGACACAATAATGATTTCCAATACGCATACAAACTATATCATATGTAATGTTATCCATCGTTCTGCACATGCCCATGAGCAAAGTATTTTACATGATACGTTGTACTGTAATATTTCTCCAAAATTATATTGTAAATTATGAATATATCAATCTTTCATTAGTATAAATGCGTTTATATTTTCCTATAGCCTTTTAGATTACTTAGATTTTTCAATAGTAGGTTTAATCAAATTACATATATATATCCACATTGTTTATCACATCACAATTAATAAATGCATGCTAGTAATTAATCAAAAAATAAATTTTTCTTAAATAAATATCATTTTAAATCGAAGAATTAAAATCTTCATAAATATCCTTTATTTAGATATAATCGTTCTATACACATTTATTTATAAATATGCATATGTGTTACAATTATTTATTACTATACATTTAATAAAGAATACTACTACAATAGCCAAAGGACTTATTGTTTCTGTGAATCCAAGTAAATGAGTTGGTGGCATCGTTTAGGAATGAATTGGTGCGAAATACATCAAACTGCTCTGGATTGGTTAGTCATTAATAAAATATGATATACTTTTCCCTAAAAAAATATCCAAATTGACTTGAATGAATTGTTGATGTGACCATACTCAAATATAGAAAGAATTGGCAATGCTATTGGAGCATATAATATTGGGCCCCACTCATTACACTTCTAAATATTTTTATTCTTTTTAATCGTTTTTAAACAATAATTCAAAATTGTTTATCCAATGATGGAATGTTAATTGCTTTTTGTTTAATTTTTTCGTTTATGTGGCAATGGATGTTTGACAAAAGTAATGATATGGATCCATGTACAATTCAAAAATATTTCCTTACATATTAAGTTAAAACTTCGGATTCCTCATATATATTTACGTATAAAATAATGATCCTGGTGAATTTATTCTACTAAACTCTTACTCGCCTTTTTGTTATAATATTTGACTTTGCAATTTCAGTAAAAGAATTTGAAAAAATATTTTATATCTTTGTGTTTTAACTTTAAATATTTTTATAAAAAGTTCGTTATATAGTAGTGGATATTTATTTATACGTATTAGTTTTTGAATGGTAAAAATTGAAATAATGGCATTTATCAGAATTCCCTAATAAACATGAGGTTTTAAAGGAATTTTTTAGGTGTTGAAGAAATGTCTTTACATTGTCTCTTTTTAGATAAAATAAATGCTTTTACATTGGCTTTTATGCCCATTTGTGTAGCCAAAAAAAGGACTTTTAATGGAATTTAGATATGTCAAAAGAATTTCAAAATGAATAAATTTTATAAAAGTATACCGTTACAAATAAACGTCATTAAAATTATCCAAGCCATTATTAACAAACATCATTCTAAAGGATTTTCGAAGATGCCTTTTGAGGCGTTTGTAAATTGACCATAACTTGGGTTAGAGACATCTAAATGACTTGACTCAAGATGCTCTGGAAAACAAGACAATGGGCTAAAACTTCAATGAAGGATGCAAGAGCCAATTTGGAAGGTTTCAGCCTCAATGTCAACGTGCCATTAACATGAGTTCAAATCATGTGGTATTAGAGCATTTCTCTTAGAGGTGAAACTTGATGTGTTTTTATTGAAAGAAATAAAAATAAAAGGCATACAATCTTGAATGTTTCGGACATAAAACTTTATGGGCAAAGATTCATGAAAAATGTAGTAAACAAAGTCCGAATTGAGTGAAATTTGTTGAATATGAAAGATATTTGAGTTTTAGTCATTTTACAACCGATTTGAATGATTTGGTGTTCATTTGGTTGTTGTATTGATATATTAGTTGGAAAGTGTTTTATGTTTGCAGTTGCAAAAACAGGTTGATTAATTCACCCAAATCTTATTTTATACTTATTGTATTTGATCAAAATTTGTACCTTAATTCATCCTCATTGAGTTAGGTACATTTTTGGGAAGGAGCAATTTATTTGGAGTTATATTGATGAAGTAGTTGCAAAAATTGTTCAAGGTGTCAAACATGCTCTGTTTTCTGGAATTTGTCTAGTACTCTTAAAATTTCTTCGATTGTGCTGTCAAATTTTCTTTGTTTTCACTGGAATCTTTTTCCCTAGAAATTCTCATTGTTTCCTTTGCCTTTTCCTTGGTGGAGATGAATATTTCTTTGACTTATGTACTTGAAATTATTTTCTGAAACTCTGTGTATTTTTTGTCTTCTTGGGAATTTATTGTTTGGTCTTCTAGTTGAAAATGCTTTTGTAATTTGATGGAAATAGAAGCCAAATAGAAGAACTTAGAAGGTGACAATTGTAAAAGGCAAGAGGGCGAGATTCTTATTACAAAAGTAGAAGAGTGTGAGTGAAGCACGAGGGCTAAGTGACAATCATCTTGAGTGATACACTAAGGGAGTGGTGAGGTTCATGTTGTATCGACAAGAAAGGATACTAGGTACTTCAATAAAACTACTAGTATATCGATTTGGCAAGATTTGAAGGAAACCGCAAGGTCCCTGCAATGTCAACTTAATAGAGTAGAAAGACACATTGGAAACATTGAGAAGGGGTTGGAACAAAGGGAATATGAGCATGCAATTGGTGGATACAATGAAATCATGGATAACAAGCGTATCATGAAGGGGATTCTTACTACAAAGTTGGTCAAAGTTGTACAAATAGGAATGAAGGTATGCTAAGAAACTTTCAAGAAGGTTATGATAGCTATGAAGGTTCTAGATATTCCTACATAGATGATGGATATAGGTATGGAATGTATATGAACAAGAAGCTAGGTACTATAGAATGGAAACCTATGAATCTCAAGAGAGGATGAAGTTCTTTCTTTATGAAGAGAAGTTCGCCAACAACGTTGACAATGTGCAACGAAATGTGTTATCCCCTCTTTCAAGACAAAAGGAAGCAAGGAAAACTTGTGTAAAAAAAAAGTTATATTTGAAGAACAACCAAGAGGAGTTGGACTTATGTCTAATGAGGATATTGGAAAGATAACTTCCATTGGTGAACCTTTTAGCCCTTGGAGCAAGAAGAGTGAAAATAAGGAGAATACAAGAGCCCAAGAAGTGATACTAGACTAGAATGATATATGTGAGGGAAAAGAAAGTCATGAAAGAAAAGAAAGAGTGGAAGAAAAGGATAGCATTAGTGAAGGACATTGTTTTCTTGAATACATTTCTTTCTTATTTGAGATAGTTGAAAGAGATGAAAGTGAAATCTCAAAAGAAAGAAAAGAGGGAACAAACAAAGAAAAAGAGAATTTGTTTGGAGAACATGAGAAAATCAAATAAGAGAATGGGTGTGAAAGTGCCAAGGAAGGACATTACAAAAGTTCCTATTTTCTTGAGCTACCATTGGATTAACACTTAAGTATGAAGATATGTTTGTTGGCTAACCAAATTAACTCTTTCCTTGCTCTTATTTCTTCTTATGCGAAGAATTTTCTAGATAAGAGGAAGAGAATAAGGGAAAACTTCGTCACAACCATAAAGGAATATAACTAATCTTTTCTTCTAACTCCTTAGCTTTAAGCGTTGAATTTTCTTTTAAGAAATTGAAGTTACTCTTGAATGCACGTGTGTCTTTGTTGGTAGAATCTCATTCTTTTCATGTGAGGATATTTTGAAATGCATATGTAATCATTCTTGATGGAAATATATTCTTACTTGTTCCTTGTATGACTAAGTCTTTACCTTCTTCTTGTATTCCTTTTTGAGGAACATCTTATGGAATAGAAACTAAATATAAGCTATTTTGCTATATCCTTAAGTTGTTAAATGATGATCTCATCATAGAGCCTGTGATTGCTAGTGATTTATATTCTTGTGCTTTTATATGATGTAAGGGTGGTATCTTTCTTGAATCTCTTGTTGAAAGTTATAGTACAAAAAAAATTAGTCAGTTTACTTGTTCTTTACATGATGGTCTTCAAGATAAGTATGTGGAAAAATTTGTTGAAGATTGTAGTGACAAATTATCTTTCCTTGATATTTTTGTCAAATATCATGAACTTTACTCTTCTAAACCAGCTTTTGCTCTACGTGAATGAACATTTTGAATCTCCTTGCAATGGACATTGATTTTTGAACGATGATGAGTCTTCGAAGACTGTTGAGCACAAACAACTGTGGTTTTCAATTTATTCATTTGCATTTCAAAGGAGTCCATCTTATTTTTTGAAAGCTAAAAGAAAGGGAAAGGTATTTTTATGATGTTAAAGGTTCATGTTTGTGGTTTCTTCAAAACTATGTTTGAAAATGGTATTGTTGAACTAACTGTGAATAAACTTGAGAAACATGTTGGTCCTCTTATTTCCTTAATTGAATTTCTCTTGAAATATGCTAAATGATTTGTTTGTACAAAACAGAGTTCTTGTACCAATCATTTTAATAAATTCTTTTATAGAACATTATCTAACCATTTTTTGTACAAGAAGCTTATATGTGTTTATTTTTAAGAGGGAATTTAAAATTCGTTCAAATATGAGCACATCTTTTGGCCTCACGTGAGAAAATATGTGTAAAATTTCATTGGTCAATATACTCCTTTGCCACATGGTCATTATACTCCTCTACATGTGCCTAAAGTACCTTGAGTAGATGTACCTATAGATTTTATTCTTGGAGGTTCACTTGAGGGCACAAATTCTATTTTTGTTGTAGTAGATTGGTTTTCTAAAATGGCTCATTTTGTACCTTATAAGAAAACAGATGATGCTAGTCATGTTGCGGATTTGTTCTTAACTTGGATATTTTTTTGATGTAGATCCTCTTTTGATTATAGATTGGACTCCATACCTTCACAAGATCACCTCCTTTGATGAGAAACCTCTATTGAGGATTTTGTAGTTTCAACACTCCAATAGAAAACCTATGAGGATCTAAGCCTCATAAGCCTAATATTAGAGGCAAAACTGATTCCCAATTTGAAAGAACCTTAAGGAAACTAAGGCCTCGAAACCCCAATTACACAAACTAGAAGACCTAAGATTAATCGAATCTAAGAACAAGAAGTCTAAGACTCAATTAAAGAAAAGAATTAGATGTTCAATTGATTCCATAGATTCCTTAATCTAAGGCAAACAATTGTTCACAAACTAAGGAGATTAACCCTTTACAAGCTAACTAAGAAGGGAAAAGAACCCTAGAGGCAATTGGAGAATACTATCTCAAATATCAGCAAAATTCATCAAAGTTAGTTACAAATGAGCTTATAATTTAGTATTTATAAGGTAAGGTCTAAACAAAACCTATCTACTGATTAATGGCCTAAAATACCCATTAAACCCTTGATTTTAAAAAGTCTGGAAAAAACAAGTTCAAATAATAAAATCCCATCTAAAATTATGAAGGTATATGTTCAACCCAAACATTACTTGGTGATGGCAGGGGTGAAACTTACCGGATGTGGTAGGGTATTGGCTTCCAAACTATTTCCATCTCGAGGCCTACCGACGACAATAGGGAGCGGGGGCTTCCGTCAGAGGTAGGTGTGCTCTTCCCCAACACTTAGCCATTTTTACATCTAATTTGCTCCCTTGAGTGATCCTTGCTTGTTGTGCAAATTAAGAGCAACTTGGAAGACTACGCTTGATCTTCAAAACTTCAAGCTTGATCTTCAAAGCATTCTCCATGTAAACAACCATGTCATTATCCACATTTCCATCAGTATCTTTGATCTTCTTCGGCATTGTAATAGTGAGTGATCCAAGTAATAAGTTTTTAGCTTCATGGCTTTCTCGATGTACATCATCCGCCCCATCTTAGAAAAGATTAGTCCTCAAATCTTGGCCTATATCAAGCAAAGACATATCAAAATATAAAAGGTAGCACTAAATGAAATTCAACCGAAAAATCAACTATAGAAGCAATAAAGTATTCAAGAGTATGCAAAGTCTCATTGCAACGACAACAAGCTTAGGGTTATGTTGGAGAGGTCCATCATTCGAATCTAAGGTGACCAACACAAACCTCCGGACCAATCGTTTCAATCCAAACTTCTTGTTGCTGGCAGTAACAATGTCATGATTCTTGGAATGGATATACGTGGTTAACTTCTTGTTCGACTTGTCATATAAGTGCAAAATATTACCTAGAAAATGAAAAGACAGTAGAGTTTTGAACCATAATCAACTTAAAGAAAAGACTAAAATGTAGTAGAATAATAAGCATGATGGGACTCAAACTTGAAGTGGAAAACAACTTTGCCATCGAAAGACTTCTTCACTCATCTGTTGTTAACCATCTATTCACATAAAACAAAAAAAATCAAATATTGAGAATATAACTATCTTGAATATTTAATGATATGTAATAATGATGACTAGTTTATGACCTACCTGATTCAGCATTTTGTGATTTCTTAAAAGTATCCGTTGGAAATCAATGCATAACTCTAATAAGTTCAAGGATATTGTAATAGTAATTTGGCCGTTTATTTGTAATAGTAATCAAGCTCTTTTCTCAACAATTGGTATCAGAGCCGAGGTTTGGCTCATCGGTGCCGGCATCCATCAACAACCTTTTGGATCTGAGGTGTTACTCAGATCTAGCCAGTGAAGTTCTCTCTCTCTCTCTCTCTCTCTCTCTCTCTCTCTCTCTATCTCTCTCTCTCTCTCTCTCTTTCTGTTCTTACATTTTTGTTATTGTTACTTTTATTGCTTCTGCTCGGCTTGCCGCCGTGCCTTTACTATTTCAGAGTTTTTTTATCTTTCAGCTTGCCGCCGGTTTCTGCTTATTATTTCTGTGATTCGGCGTGCAGCCGGTTTGTATTCTTTGTTTCTAGGTTTCGGCTTGCTACCGGTTCTTCATCTCTGTTTGTTTGTTGATACGGCTTGCCGCCGATTCTTGCTATTACTGTGAAAACTGATTTATTATTCTGTTTTTCCTTTCTTGATTACTATTATTATTCTGCCTCTGTTTTTCCCTCAGTTTTTCTTTCAGTTGTTTTTTCCTTCTTCTTCAAAAACAAAATCCCAAGCCTGGCTTGAATCTGTGAGATTTCAAGTATATGTAACTTGGCCTTTTTTTTTTCGGTGTTTCAAAAGTTTATATATATTTTACATATTCCTGTTCTTGTCTTTTTTGGTGCTTGGTGAAACTGTTTGTTTCAGCCTCTCTTTCTCGTTATTCTGTTTGTTTTTCCGGTTTAGGTTTTGTTTTCTCTTTGTTACACTGTTTTGCTTAATGAAAACCAAACCTAATCAAACAAACTAAAACAAACAACGCCATTTTTGTTTTCAAAATTTTTTTTCTCTCTGTGTTTTTGAGGAAAAATCCGGACAGTTTTGTTCAAAACTTTTTCAAATCTTTCATCTTTCCTAAGCCACAAAATTTCACTTATTTTTCCTTTAAAACATGTCAGTTCCAAAAATTGAAACTGATAGGTTTGATGGCAAATTTGATTTTTTAATGTGGTGGAGGAAAATGAAAGAAGTTTTGGTACAAAATAAAATTGTTCCCGCTATTTGTAGGCGTGGAGAGTATCAAGAATCTTGGAAGGGTGAAATTCTTAAAGAAAAACTAGGTGATGCTCATAGCTGCCTCACCTTGCATTTGACTAATAACGTTTTACGAGAAATTGATGAAAAAGACGATGCTTTTGAAATTTGGATAGATTTGGAAAAACTATATTTGGAAAAATCTCATTCTAATAAAATTTATTTAAAAGAACAGCTCTTCGGTTTCAAAATGAGCGGGACAAAATCACTTTCTGAGAATATAGATGATTTGAATAAAATCATTTTGGAACTTTAAAATGTCAGAGAGAATATTTCTGATGAAAATATTGTAGTTATTTTAATAAATTCCTTACCTGGTTCTTTTAATGATGTCAAATCTGCTATTAAATATGGCAGAGATGATTTGTCTCTTTCCGATGTAAAGAATGCTTTGAAATCAAAAGATTTGAATTTACAAAAAGAAAATAAATCTCACGGTGAAAATATTTTTGTGAGAGGAAAGATTGACCGGAGAGAACCTCCTAGTAATAATTTTAAAAGTCGTTCCAAATCACAAGAGAAAAACAAAGTGAAATGTTTTTATTGTGGGAAAGAAGGCCGTATGAAAAATAAGTGTTTTAAACGAATCAAAGATGAGAAACAACGTAAACATGGTAAAGGAGGTAATAAAGTCGACAAAACCCACGTTTTTAAATCAGATGGTAACTCTATATTTTCTGAGGTTTTATGTGTTTCTCTTTCTTCTTCATGTACTGCTGTTGTTAATCATTGGGTGCTTGATTCTAGTTGTTCATTTCACATGACACCTAACAAACACTGGTTTTCTGATTTTAAACCTTTAAATCAAGGAAAAGTTTTTATGGGTAATAATCAGGTTTGTGACATTAAAGGCATTGGTAATATCTTTATAAAAATGCATGACGGTGTGACTAGAAAACTCACTAAGGTGAGATACATGCCCGACTTACGTTGGAATCTTATCTCCCTTAGTTATTTGGACTCTCTGGGTCTTTCCTTTAAATCTAAAAACAGAATTTTACGTGGTTGCAAAGGAAACCTAGTCATGCTAAAAGGTTTTAAAAAGGAAACTTTATACATCCTTCTTGGTAAAACAGTTTACAACTCTACTGCTTTGGTTTAAAAAATTGTCCATGAGAAAATTATGTTGTGGCATTGGAGGATCGGTCACATTAGTGAAAAGGGGCTTCACCATTTACAAAAACAAAAGCTTTTATGTGGTGACAAAATTGATTCCTTGGATTTTTGTGATCACTATGTTTTGGGAAAACAACATAAAATCAGTTTTTCAACCAGCACACATAAGTATTCTGCACCTCTTGATTATGTGCATTGTGATCTGTGGGGGCCTGAAAAGGTTCCAACTTACGGTGGTAACGTTTATTTCTTGTCCATTGTTGATGATTTTTCTAGGCATTTTTTGGTTTTTTCTTTTAAAAACCAAAGATAAAACATTTGAAAAATTTTGTGAATGGAAACGTTTTGCCGAAAATCATTCTCGAAATAAACTAAAAACTATTAGAACCGATAACGGTCTTGAATTATGTAACCGGAAGTTTTCTGATTTGTGTGCACCGAATAGCATTTTACACCATAGAACAGTTAGACATAACCCACAACAAAATGGAGTTGCTGAAAGGATGAACCATACCATTATGGATAAGGTTCGATGTCTCCTAGTTTCTTCTGATGTTCCTAAACCTTTCTAGGGTGAAGTAGTTAGTACAGCAGTATACCTCATCAATAGATCTCCTTCCACAGCTATAAACTTTAAGACTCCTATAGAACTCTGGTGTGGTAAACCTACTAATCTTTCCAATCTTAGAGTCTTTGGGTGTTCAGCCTTTGCACATCAGAAAGAGGGTAAACTAGTTCCAAGGTCTAGAAAATGAGTGTTCATAGGATATCCTAGTGGGATAAAAGGTTATAGAGTGTGCTTAAAGGGTGAACCAGCAGTGAGGGTTGTTATCAATAGGGATGTCATCTTCATCGAGTTAGAGATATCCTGTCTTAAAGATAAACCTATCTTTGATAATCCTCCCAGTGTTCCCACTCCTAGTAGCATTCCGGTAGAGGTGGAGACCATCTCTGAACCTTCCTTAGATCCGCCTCAGGAGCCTGAAACCAATCTTGAGTCTTCTGCTACTTCTGGTAGTACTCCTGTTCTTCCTAGTATACCTAAAACTTCGGATACCATTCTAGATGGTTCTGATGAGGAAGAAGTACATCCTGAGGCTCAAACCCAAGCTCTTAGGGATTATCAACTCGCCAGAGATTGAGTCCGTAGGGTACCCAAGGATCATCCTCACTATGGTTACTCCTACATTGTATCATATGCCTTTGTTGTTGCATCTTATGTGGAAGAAAAAGCACCTTTATGTTTTTCTGAGGTTTTGAAAAGTCCCAATCGCGTTTTATGGTTACGTGCGATGGAAGAAGAAATGTTTTCTTTAAACAAAAACAAAACCAGGATTCTTGTTCCAAAACCTTCAAAACAAAAACTAGTTGATTGTAAATGGATTTTCAAAATAAAAGATTTTGATTCTTCTAACAAACTTCCAAGGTTCAAGGCCAGACTTGTTGCAAAAGGTTTTTCACAAGTTCAGGGCATTGATTTTAATTAAATTTTTTCTCCTGTTGTTAAATACAAAACAATCAGGATTATTCTTGCTCTTGTTGCTTTATATGATCTTAATCTTGAACAACTTCATGTGAAAACTGCCTTTTTACATGGTGATCTTGAAGAAACCATTTACATGTGTTAACCCCCTGGTTTTGAGGAAAAGGATAAGGAACACATGGCGTGTCTCTTGAAAAAGTCTTTATATGGGCTTAAACAGTCTCCCAGGCAATGGTACAAGAGGTTTGATTCTTTTACGTCAAAAATTGGTTTTTCAAAAAGCAATTATGATAGTTGTCTTTATTTTTTTGGTAATAATGTAGATTCTACTATTTATTTGTTGCTGTATGTGGATGATATGTTAATCGCTTGTAGACATAAAGCAAAAATTAGTGATCTGAAATCCTTGCTGAAATCTGAATTCGATATGAAGGATTTAGGGTTTGCATAAAAAATTCTTGGGATGAGTATTTCAAGAGACAAACCTGATCGTCTCTTTTACTATCTCAAAAGCCTTTCCTTTAGAAAATTGTATCCAAATTTTCAATGCACCTGCATAAACCCGTCACAACTCCCCTTGCAAGCCACTTTAAATTTTCCGACAAAACTTATCCTAAAACTAAAAGTGAGAAAAGAGATATGGTGAATATCCCTTACAGAATGGCCATAGGCTCAGTTATGTACTCAATGATATCGACCCGTCCTGACATTGCTTTCTCTATAAGCCTTCTCAGCAGATTTATGTCAAATCTCAGAAGAGATCATTCGGCTTCCCTTAAGTGGCTTATACGTTACCTAAATGGAACTATAGATCGGGATTTACACTACCATAATTTGTCTGATTTTGAATTGATTGGATTTGTTGATTCTGATTTTGTAGGTGATAAGGATGGTAGAAAATCTACCACTTCCTATTTCTTCACCTTAGCGGGTAATTGCATTTCATGGAAATCCCAACTGCAGCCAGTAGTTGCCTTGTCAACTACTGAGGTTGAGTATATTGCAGCAATGGAAGCAATCAAAGAAGCCATCTAACTTCAAGGGTTATTAAGTGAATTAAATATTTTACATTCTAAAATTATTATTTATATAGATAGTCAAAATTGTTTACATTTGTATAAAAATCCGGTCCATCACGAACGGACAAAACATATTGATGTCAAATACCACTTTATTAGAAAAAAGTTCTCTAGTGGTATTGTTCACATAGACAAGATTAGTATTGATAATAATCCTACAGACTTTGGTACTAAAATAGTAAACACTGACAAATTTATGTTTTGCAGGGACTTTCTTCATGTGGAAATAATTTGACTCAAATTGAGTTATTTCAAGGATGGAAAATATTGTTCGAGGTGGAGATTGTAGGCCTCTTGTGGCCTATGTTCTCCCAATATTTTTTTCCAGCCCAATCTACTCCCCTAACCCAATGATGATGGGCCTCAGCCTGGAGTAGGCATTTGACCGGGTCAACGGATGCCCAAGCCGGTCTGCGCCGGCCACCCGGGCAGCCAGTTCGCGACCTACTGGTGAACCATCATTTTATTCCCACTGCCTCCTCGTTTCTGGTGTGCACACTTCCCACTCCCTCTCTTGCCCGCCTCTTCATTCTGCTCTCTCTGCCTCTTTGAGTCCTGTTGGAACTCTCGGTTCTTCTGCTTCTCTCCTCTTTGCGGCTCCGCCGCTGCTCCTCTCTGTACCGGCATTCTTTGTGGTTCTATCCCTTGCCGATCTTCTCTTTCACCTGTTTTGCTAGTCTGTTTGGTGTGTTTGAATAATGAGCCGAGAGAAAAGAGAGAGAAATAGAGAAGGAGGTAGTACCGGTGAATCTTGTCACAGCTGAGGCCATTTTTGAGGGTGAAACATCCAATCAACCCTTTGGTTACCCACGGCGCCTCGACATGGCGTTGCCGCTGCTCGGCGACCATTCGATTATCCGGTGATTGTTCGTTTGCACTGTCTCGGTCCTCTCTTTGGTTTTTCCGCGGTCGGTTTCTACCGCGGCGGTGGTAAGTGAAACATCCTTATTTTATTCTGTTTTTCTTTTTATTACTAACAGTTTGTTGTTTTTGCAGATATCTTTTATGAAGATTTAATCTTTCTGTTTTTCTTTCCTTTCGCTGTGTTTTTCTATTTGTTCTTGAGGTGTAATAGTAATTGGACCCTTAATTTGTAATAGTAATTAGGCTCTTTTCTCAATAGATATAATAGCCCATCTCTATAGACTTAATCAACTGAGGCCTTTTACCTCTCTTTCGACCCTGCACACTAATGATAGTTGATCAAAATTATTTTATCAAATTATTTGAGGTACATGAATTGATATTAATAATTGTTTTTCGACTTACGAATAACTTTCTTGTGAATTTTCATCATCCTCTATCCCATTTGAAGAAAAACTTTTGGGGCATATACGTTTCTTAAACCTCTACTTGTGATCGTAAAACATTTATTTGACTCTATATGGTAATAGTGTTGTCATAAGAACAAATATGCTTTTATAAAAGTGTAACAGCGATCTCGATAATAGAAATAGTAATTTTTGTCCATGTGTTGAATCCCTATTAGTAATCTCTTCAAACTTTCACACCGCTTACCTTATCCACAACCCTACTTGAGTTGGACAAGGTACTGACTCAATCATCTAATTTCTTGTTCTTTGTGCTTTTGAAAATGAGGACAACTAAAATAATATATTCATTATTAGTAGTTTAAAAATAGGAAATTTTTATGAAAGAAAAAAAATTAAAGGGAACATAAACAACAGCTACTATAAAATTGATAATTAGAAGTCTAATAGTACACAGAGCTACCTAAATATACATATTGAAACAACCCTTTTTAAACTTAAACTTACATTCTTTAAATATAAAACATAAACCACAAATAAATCTTCTAAAATTAGGTAATTTTCCTTAATTTATTATATTTCTATTGAAGAAAATAAAGAAATAGAACTTCCCCTACACTTTCTTTAGAAAAATTACGAGAAAGTCATAACACGCAGAATATTTCTTATATTTCTCAAGTATATACCTTTTGAGCATACAATCAGATAAGATTGTGGGCATGATACATAGTGAGCAACAGCCCCAAAACAATTGATCAACTGAGAAACAGTATAAATAAACATAGGGTGAGCAACAAAAGCAGATGCTCGACCCTCGCATAGACAATAAAACAATCTCGGTGATCACGGATAATAAAGAAAAATTTTCGCAATCAAATAATAAAAACACCAAGACACACTTACTTGAGTCCCAATAGGACTCAAGCTAAGCTTGGGTTTTGGTTCTTTAAAGAAAAACAAAAATCTCAAAAATTTTGATCCATGAAAAGAGATGTAAATAGCAAAAAATATATATATAACCAGATAATAAACCTTTAATCGAAAAAAAGCGGAAAGCTGTAATAGTGACCTATACCAGATTCATGGAATTCCACAATTCCCATGAGTCTAGAAAGAAACCTGGGAGGTTTCGGATGTCATCTGCATCGATGGAGGAATGTAACGGACACAAGACACCGTAAAGATCCAATCTCCTTCGGCTCTGCTACTCATCGTTGAGAAGAGCATGTTGGTGATCAACCCTTTTACATAAACAAAACCTCCTACAAACTATTACAAAAGTAGTGGAAGAACGGAATATAAATTAAATCTATTCTATTACAATAACCTGGGATGATGGAACAGGGATAACAACTCTTAAATAGGGTCTTCAAAATCAGATGAGGTGTATGAAAACGGACAACCGATTCTTCTTCAATCCAAAGTACCTGCTAAACAGATGAAAAACGGGATGAAGATGGCAAAAATTGGACATTCGATTTTTGCCACAACTGACAAAATCGGACAACTAACTCTCAAAATCGGATGTCCGTTTTCAAAACCGAACGACCAGTTTTATGTAAAAGAGGAGAATAGAGATATTTGGACGCTAAAAATGGACGAGGAAGAGCAAAACCAGACTTGTTTTGCTCTAAAATACAGATTCTCGATCGAACCCTCAGATGGACGAGCCTCACATACAAGAATAATCTAATCTCTCACTCTCGGTTTTCTCCTTCACAAGCCACCCAAGCATGCATTTAACCAAGAATGGTGACTAACAGCGGCAACAACAGAAGAATTCACAGAGAACAGATAGTAACAAAGGAATAAAAAAAATGTAGAGAAGAAGAAGAAGAAGAAGAAGAAGAAGAAGAAGAAGAAGAGGAAGAGAAAAGAACGTAGAAGCTTCACACAGAGTTATTGGTCACCTCATATCAACAGTAGGAAGGATGAGAGTATTTATAGAGTTCTTAAGGTAGACACATTTAGTAACAAATAAGCCATCTGGAAGAATCGTTCAAAACATAACAATCAAGTACCTAGAAGACTCTTTCAAAAGACCAATAGCAAAGTAACCTGGGGAAGACACAAGAAGAGATTGGGGTCGTTGGCGACCTGACCCCATCCAACGTCTTAGGTGAAGGATAAACTCATCCTATTTGGCTTCTGGGGCTCAGTCCAACTGATCATAGGGTAATAGAACATGGGCTAGGAAAAGAATAAATGTGTGAACAAAGGCCCAACAGGCCTATAGTAATCAATGAAATGTAATTGATTACAGAATTTCCTAAACATACATATTGAAACAACACTATTTTCAAACTTACACTTACATTCTTTAAATATAAAACATAAACCACAAATTAATCTTTTAAAATTAGGTAATTTTTCGTAATTTATTATATTTCTATTGAAGAAAAGAAAGAAATAGAACATCCCCTACATTTTCTTTAGAAAAATTACGAAAAAGTGATAAGCACGCAGAATATTTCTTATACTTCTCAAGTATATAACTTTTGAGCACACAATCAGATTAGTTTGTGAGCAAGATATATAATGCAATCGTGTCTCTTATTATGTAAAATTGTAGAGTAAAACTAATTACTATCAAAGATTTCTACTTACTATTACAGGCCACAAAACAAAAATCATAAAGCAGCAGAAGAACAGTGAAAGAAGTAGAAACAACCTAAAACTATAATGCTGCAAAAATAGCAAACTGTTAGAAAAAGGATAAAGGAAATTTTCGTAAATAAAACCTTACCCCTGCCACGGATAAAGACCGCCGGCGGGAGTCGTGGAGAATCGGGTAAATACAAGACGCCGAGCAGGGGCTTTGAGGGAAGAGCCGCGTCGAGGCGTCGCTAGTGAGAGGAGGGAGTGTATGGACCCTCAGATTAGGACCTCAACCGAACCCTCACTGGTGCTCCCTCTCTCTCTCTCTCTCTCTCTCTCTATTATCTTTCAGCTCACTCTCTGAAACATACAAAGAACAAAGATCAATCAGAAGGGATCCAGAAAAATCATCGGTCGCAGGGGGCCAGAGACCAAGAAAAGCAGCGGTTGAGAAAACCACCAAGAAGACAGAGAGAGAAAGGGAAGAATCGGGAAACCAAAAGTCCAAGAAAACAGGAAAGAATGAGTTCCAAGAAGAAAAGCAAAGAGAAGTAAGACGGTTGCACCTCTACCGAGGGGAAGAGAGAGTTTTAAAGAGGGATTCCAACGGCCAGTCCCGGGTGGCTAGGCACGGGTCTAACCTGATCATTTGACTAGGTCAAGTGCACCTCTCTCTCAGCTGAGGCCCAGTTTCATCAAATGGTTAAATGGGCCGGAAAATGTGAAAATATTAGGAAGACTTCAAGGCCCAAAAGGCCTACAATCTCCATCTCCAACTGTTGTTTCAAACTTACTGTAAATCACACCGCATTCAAGTGAAGGAAGTCCGTGTAAAACATAAATTTGTCAGTGTTTCACTATTTTAGTACCAAATTCAGCAGGATTATTATCAGTACTAATCTTGTCTATGTCAATTAAGCCACTAGAAATCTTTTCTCTAATAAAATGGTATTTGACATATATATGTTTGGTTCGTTCATGATAAACCGGATTTTTACATAAATGTAAACAACTTTGACTATCAGTATATATAATAGCTTTTGAATGTAAAACATGTAGTTCATTCAATAGCCATTGAAGCCAGATGGCCTCTTTGATCGCTTCAGTTGCGGCAATATACTCAGCCTCAGTAGCTGACAAGGCAACTACTGCTGTAATTGGGACTTCCATGAGATGCAATTACCCGCTAGGGTAAAGAAGTAGGATGAGGTAGATTTTCTACCATCCTTATCACCTACAAAATCCGAGTCAACAAAACTGATTAATTCAAAATCGGAGCAATTATGATAATGTAAACCTAGATCTAAAGTTCCATTAAGGTAATGCAGTAGCCACTTGAGAGCAGCCCAATGATCTCTTCCAGGATTAGACATGAATCTGCTGAGAAGGCTTATTGAAAAAACAATGTCAGGACGAGTAGATATCATTGAGTACATAACACAGCCTATGACCATTCTGTAAGGAATATTGGCCATATCTCATCTCTCAGTGTGACTTCAAGGCCAGAAGATGAAGCAAAACTTGCAGGGAGATTAGACGTATTTTACAGGCTAATTAAGGTGTAGTGACAATAAGAAAATTATTAACTAATTTATCATACAAAAATCAAGAAGAAAATGTTAGATATAAAAAATTTATCTATGGTTGTAATTAACCAAATGTGTGAAAACCTGGATCTAATTGATACTATTATTTTATAACGTCTATATATTTATACAAAGTTGCACATAATAGCTAGCAGTGCTGGAAAGTATACATGACTTGAATGGCTAAGAAAAACCCATATAACTCGAGGTCTAGAAACTTAGTTCAGAAAAAATACATTAGTATCTTAGTAGGGTAAAATTTATTACAGGGTAGAATAAAAAGAAAAAAAGAAAATTAATTAGTTGTTCTGCAATTTCCTCCACAACAATTGTTTATGTCTGACTATATAAGTAATTAAATTTTCAGAACTGTCTATAACATATGCTAGTTTATAGATCTTTTATAATTACCAAAGATTTGAGATCAGTAAAATAAGCACTTAATGATTTTTCAACATCAAGCATAAAAAACTGTGAAAAAGTGGAAACTCTTAACTCTTCAAAATTTTGTGAAGCATCATTTGTAGATGCTTGTTTTGGCTACAAGGGGTAAGTTTTTTATAATAACGTAAAAAAATGAGATCATGTTCATTGTTATGTTAATTATAGTATTCAATTTACTTTATAAATTCTCACCCCTAAAATTTCAATTGTATTGTGTTGATAACCTTTTGGAGCTCTGAACGAGGCAGGGTTAACATCAATTTTCATATCTTTATCATCTTTGGGCGCGACACTGATGTTAGAAGGAGAACAGACGCTTTGTGGAAGATCAAAAACTTTAGGCAAGCTCTGATCAAAATGTAATACAATAAGAAAATAGTTAACCAACTAATCAACTTAAGCTAAATTGTTTTTAGACAGTGGAAGAAAATATTGGATGCGGGAAAACTTATCCATAGATATTATCACAAAAAGTTCTAAAGCAATCAATTTAATTAATTCAATGTTTTTGGAATTCCATCCATTAAAATTAAGTTGCACCGAATAGCGTACTAAACGGGCATGTGAAAATTGCTAGCATTAGACAAAAATACATTTAACTCAAGGAAGTACAAGATTAGCATAGAGATATGCATTACTACCTGTTTATACGGTTTTTGGCTGAGAAAAATACATTACATTCTGGAATGAGAAAACTGAAATAAAATAAAAGCAAATTACATAGATGTTAAAAGGGCTTGTCGTATCAATCGTTAAAAAAAAAAAAAAAAAGAGCACATAAAGTAAAGTAATTTGTCATATTTAACTATTTCACTAATCTCTTTTAGAATTCTTTGACCTCAGCATCTAGTGTGTTATCACAAGGCTTGTCTGCTATTGGACTAACTTGAGTTCGCATGTTATTTAGAAACACTTTCTGCACTACAGAAGTAAAATTTTTTTAAAATCAAATGCATCTTTAATCCACACAGACACACACATATATATACATTGGATCGTAACTTTGAGAATGTAAATGGATTAAACTCGAAGTGATGAGTTGAATTAAATGGTAGTTGAAAATCTTTATCCAAAATACTCTAGTAGAATTAAGAGATGCTAATAAAAAATTAATGATCAATTGAAAATTGAAAATTAAAAAACATCAAAAGAGATAATATAATTTATGAATTCAAGAAAAGTTAAACTACAAATTCTACATTTTTTTAATCTAGATAATCTTTTTATAAAAAGGGTGATGGTCAAGTTACCAATTGAACAATGTCAATCTTAATAATGAAAAAGACTGTGAATCAAAACATTATGAACAATTATAAAGTGAAAAATCAGACAAATAATAACGAGAGAAATTCACTTGTCCAACAAAATCTTGTTAAATTATGAGATGCTAATAGCAATTGTTGGAAATATACGTTTGACAGATTCAACAGGTCAAATTAAAAGGGATACCAAATGATTATAAAAACCTTTAAAAAGAAGAAAATGTTCTTGTCACGTGCATATTAATTAGAAAAAATATTTTATGGACCGTATCACCCATTTGGTTGTTCTTATCTTCAATTATAGAGATAAAAACAACAGGAAGAATGATGTAACTTACTACAGGTCAAGATGTCCATGGGTCCGCATGGACCTGGTCTACTATAGGGTCTTATTTTTAATTAGGCTAACTTAATTACCTTTCTTTTATTCTGCAATAGTCTGGATCAAATTTTTATAATAAAACATTATTTTAGGAAGAATCATTATTGAGTAAAAAGTAAATAGACAGATTTCTCATTCAAAATTCAACATGTGGTGTATACTAAATAAGTAAATGCACCATGGATCTACAATTCTTGATAAGTTATCTTTTTCATTATGGGCCACCTTATGAAATGGAACATATCTTTTACCAAGAAAATATAATAACCATTTCTCAAAGGAGATGTATATAAAAATAATATAATGCTATATAGATTTATTTAAACATGAAATGATTCAAATCAGGATTCATACATTTTCATGTTGCACTGTATCTATTAATTCAAATTAGAAGATTTTGATTCATTTGAGATAAAAGTACAAAATTAATTATATTTCATCCCTTTTTTGTCACTAATTATATAGCAAAATTAGTACATATATTTTTTAATTGATCTACAGCTGCATTTTTATAACTAGTTATAAAAATGAGCAATTAAGGAACGTTGTTATATATATGTATATATATAGAGAGAGAGAGAAAGAGAGAGACGGCAATTCATTACGTAGGTATATCCACTAAAACAACAAAAGAAATACAATTCGAACCAAGTGCCATCACGCCAAAACATATGGGCGTCTAAAGCGTTTGAAAAAATAACTAATCCATCTGTGACATTATTCTTTTTTAATATATGTTAAATTATTCATATTTGTTTGAGAATACTTTAATACTAAGAGATACTATATTGATGAAAAACAACTTAATAATAGAAACTATATTTTCATTTTTCTATTCGTTTTGTATTAATTCTTTGATACAAATTTTTCCTCGAATATGCTTCATTATTTGATGTCTCTTTTTCGCGATATCATTGCATCAAAAGAATATTTTTTGAAGAGAAGGACACAATAATGATTTCCAATACGCATACAAACTATATCATATGTAATGTTATCCATCGTTCTGCACATGCCCATGAGCAAAGTATTTTACATGATATGTTGTACTGTAATATTTCTCCAAAATTATATTGTAAATTATAAATATATCAATCTTTCATTAGTATAAATGCTTTTATATTTTCCTATAGCCTTTTAGATTACTTAGATTTTTCAATAGTAGGTTTAATCAAATTACATATATATATCCACATTGTTTATCACATCACAATTAATAAATGCATGCTAGTAATTAATCAAAAAATAAAATTTTCTTAAATAAATATCATTTTAAATCGAAGAATTAAAATCTTCATAAATATCCTTTATTTAGATATAATCGTTCTATACATATTTATTTGTAAATATGCATATGTGTTACAATTATTTATTACTATACATTTAATAAAGAATACTACTACGATAGCCAAAGGACTTATTGTTTCTGTGAATCCAAGTAAATGAGTTGGTGGCATCGTTTAGGAATGAATTGGTGCGAAATACATCAAACTGCTCTGGATTGGTTAGTCATTAATAAAATATGATATACTTTTCCCTAAAAAAATATCTAAATTGACTTGAATGAATTGTTGATGTGACCATACTCAAATATAGAAAGAATTGGCAATGCTATTGGAGCATATAATATTGGGCCCCACTCATTACACTTCTAAATATTTTTATGCTTTTAGTTTAATTTTTTCGTTTATGTGGCAATGGATGTTTGACAAAAGTAATGATATGGATCCATGTACAATTCAAAAATATTTCCTTACATATTAAGTTAAAACTTCGGATTCCTCATATATATTTACGTATAAAATAATGATCCTGGTGAATTTATTCTACTAAACTCTTACTGCCTTTTGTTATAATATTTGACTTTGCAATTTCAGTAAAAGAATTTGAAAAATATTTTATATCTTTGTGTTTTAACTTTAAATATTCTTATAAAAAGTTCGTTATATAGTAGTGGATATTTATTTATACGTATTAGTTTTTGAATGGTAAAAATTGAAATAATGGCATTTATCAGAATTCCCTAATAAACATGAGGTTTTAAAGGAATTTTTTAGGTGTTGAAGAAATGTCTTTACATTGTCTCTTTTTAGATAAAATAAATGCTTTTACATTGGCTTTTATGCCCATTTGTGTAGCCAAAAAAAGGACTTTTAATGGAATTTAGATATGTCAAAAGAATTTCAAAATGAATAAATTTTATAAAAGTATACCGTTACAAATAAACGTCATTAAAAATATCCAAGCCATTATTAACAAACATCATTCTAAAGGATTTTCGAAGATGCCTTTTGAGGCGTTTATAAATACTTAAGGGCTATTAACGCACTCACGCATTGAGCGTTTAAAATAATCTCTTCTAACTTCTAAACACCCTTAAAAGCAACTACTAGAGTGCTTATGAATACCTCCAGAAACCTTATTTATTGTAATGCGTCTTTCTATTACACAACAAAACAAGGCAATCGATGCTTTTGTAATATTATTTTACGCGTAATAAGGAAAACCATGTCTATAACCACATATATGTTCCGTGTATCATAAATGTCTTAATAACAAATATCCTGAAGCAATTCATACTTCTTTGTATAATAGTATCTAAATAGACTAGAGGAATCATTTGCTTGTTGATATGATCATGGCTATGGATGAATTCTAGAAAGATTAAGTCCAAGAGATGGAGGTACAAGATTGGTTGAAATGAATACATTCGAGACCAAGCTGGAAATTCTAGGTTGTTGGATCAGTATTGAGAAAGTTCAATTTCGATAGTCTTAAATCCATCAAATTAACAAATGTCCTTCATAGCATTTGTAGAAGACTTTCAGGTTTCCATACAGGTATAATATGGTTCAAACTGAGTTTATTTGATTATCCAAGAGTTGTCCGAAATTCAACATTTTTGGAATTTGTTCCAGTTTTGACACCCTTTTGTAAATTGACCATAACTTGGGTTAGAGACATCTAAATGACTTGACTCAAGATGCTCTGGAAAACAAGACAATGGGCTAAAACTTCAATGAAGGATGCAAGAGCCAATTTGGAAGGTTTCAGCCTCAATGTCAACGTGCCATTAACATGAGTTCAAATCATGTGGTATTAGAGCATTTCTCTTAGAGGTGAAACTTGATGTGTTTTTATTGAAAGAAATAAAAATAAAAGGCATACAATCTTGAATGTTTCGGACATAAAACTTTATGGGCAAAGATTCATGAAAAATGTAGTAAACAAAGTCCGAATTGAGTGAAATTTGTTGAATATGAAAGATATTTGAGTTTTAGTCATTTTACAACCGATTTGAATGATTTGGTGTTCATTTGGTTGTTGTATTGATATATTAGTTGGAAAGTGTTTTATGTTTGCAGTTGCAAAAACAGGTTGATTAATTCACCCAAATCTTATTTTATACTTATTGTATTTGATCAAAATTTGTACCTTAATTCATCCTCATTGAGTTAGGTACATTTTTGGGAAGGAGCAATTTATTTGGAGTTATATTGATGAAGTAGTTGCAAAAAATTGTTCAAGGTGTCAAACATGCTCTGTTTTTACGGAATTTGTCTAGTACTCTTAAAATTTCTTCGATTGTGCTGTCAAATTTTCTTTGTTTTCACTGGAATCTTTTTCCCTAGAAATTCTCATTGTTGCCTTTGCCTTTTCCTTGGTGGAGATGAATATTTCTTTGACTTATGTACTTGAAATTATTTTACGAAACTCGTGCATTTTTTGTCTTCTTGGGAATTTATTGTTTGGTCTTCTAGTTGAAAATGCTTTTGTAATTTGATGGAAATAGAAGCCAAATAGAAGAACTTAGAAGGTGACAATTGTAAAAGGCAAGAGGGCGAGATTCTTATTACAAAAGTAGAAGAGTGTGAGTGAAGCACGAGGGCTAAGTGACAATCATCTTGAGTGATACACTAAGGGAGTGGTGAGGTTCATGTTGTATCGACAAGAAAGGATACTAGGTACTTCAATAAAACTACTAGTATATCGATTTGGCAAGATTTGAAGGAAATCGCAAGGTCCCTGCAATGTCAACTTAATAGAGTAGAAAGACACATTGGAAACATTGAGAAGGGGTTGGAACAAAGGGAATATGAGCATGCAATTGGTGGATACAATGAAATCATGGATAACAAGCGTATCATGAAGGGGATTCTTACTACAAAGTTGGTCAAAGTTGTACAAATAGGAATGAAGGTATGCTAAGAAACTTTCAAGAAGGTTATGATAGCTATGAAGGTTCTAGATATTCCTACATAGATGATGGATATAGGCATGGAATGTATATGAACAAGAAGCTAGGTACTATAGAATGGAAACCTATGAATCTCAAGAGAGGATGAAGTCCTTTCTTTATGAAGAGAAGTTCGCCAACAACGTTGACAATGTGCAAAGAAATGTGTTATCCCCTCTTTCAATACAAAAGGAAGCAAGGAAAACTTGTGCTAAAAAAAAAGTTATATTTGAAGAACAACCAAGAAGAGTTGGACTTATGTCTAATGAGGATATTGGAAAGATAACTTCCATTGGTGAACCTTTTAGCCCTTGGAGCAAGAAGAGTAAAAATAAGGAGAATACAAGAGGCCCAAGAAGTGATACTAGACTAGAATGATATATGTGAGGGAAAAGAAAGTCATGAAAGAAAAGAAAGAGTGGAAGAAAAGGATAGCATTAGTGAAGGACATTGTTTTCTTGAATACATTTCTTCCTTATTTGAGACAGTTGAAAGAGATGAAAGTGAAATCTCAAAAGAAAGAAAAGAGGGAACAAACAAAGAAAAAGAGAATTTGTTTGGAGAACATGAGAGAATCAAAGAAGAGAATGGGTGTGAAAGTGCCAAGGAAGGACATTACAAAAGTTCCTATTTTCTTGAGCTACCATTGGATTAACACTTAAGTGTGAAGATATGTTTGTTGGCTAACCAAATTAACCCTTTCCTTGCTCTTATTTCTTCTTATGCGAAGAATTTTCTAGATAAGAGGAAGAGAATAAGGGAAAACTTCATCACAACCATAAAGGAATATAAATAATCTTTTCTTCTAACTCCTTAGCTTTAAGCGTTGAATTTTCTTTTAAGAAATTGAAGTTACTCTTGAATGCACGTGTGTCTTTGTTGGTAGAATCTCATTCTTTTCATGTGAGGATATTTTGAAATGCATATGTAATCATTCTTGATGGAAATATATTCTTACTTGTTCCTTGTATGACTAAGTCTTTACCTTCTTCTTGTATTCCTTTTGAGGAACATCTTATGGAATAGAAACTAAATATAAGCTATTTTGCTATATCCTTAAGTTGTTAAATGATGATCTCATCATAGAGCCTGTGATTGCTAGTGATTTATATTCTTGTGCTTTTATATGATGTAAGGGTAGTATCTTTCTTGAATCTCTTGTTGAAAGTTATAGTACAAAAAAAATTAGTCGGTTTACTTGTTCTTTACATGATGGTCTTCAAGATAAGTGTGTGGAAAAATTTGTTGAAGATTGTAGTGACAAATTATATTTCCTTGATATTTTTGTCAAATATCATGAACTTTACTCTTCTAAACCAGCTTTTGCTCTATGTGAATGAACATTTTGAATCTCCTTGCAATGGACATTGATTTTTGAACGATGATGAGTCTTCGAAGACTGTTGAGCACAAACAAGTGTGGTTCTCAATTTATTCATTTGCATTTCAAAGGAGTCCATCTTATTTTTTGAAAGCTAAAAGAAAGGGAAAGGTATTTTTATGATGTTAAAGGTTCATGTTTGTGGTTTCTTCAAAACTATGTTTGAAAATGGTATTGTTGAACTAACTGTGAATAAACTTGAGAAACATGTTGGTCCTCTTATTTCCTTAATTGAATTTCTCTTGAAATATGCTAAATGATTTGTTCGTACAAAACAGAGTTCTTGTACCAATCATTTTAATAATTTCTTTTATAGAACATTATCTAACCATTTTCTGTACAAGAAGCTTATATGTGTTTATTTTTAAGAGGGAATTTAAAATTCGTTCAAATATGAGCACATCTTTTGGCCTCACATGAGAAAATATGTGTAAAATTTCATTGGTCAATATACTCCTTTGCCACATGGTCATTATACTCCTCTACATGTGCCTAAAGTACCTTGAGTAGATGTACCTATAGATTTTATTCTTGGACGTTCACTTGAGGGCACAAATTCTATTTTTTGTTGTAGTAGATTGGTTTTCTAAAATGGCTCATTTTATACCTTATAAGAAAACAGATGATGCTAGTCATGTTGCGGATTCGTTCTTAACTTGGATATCTTTTTTGATGTAGATCCTCTTTTGATTATAGATTGGACTCCATACCTTCACAAGATCACCTCTTTTGATGAGAAACCTCTATTGAGGATTTTGTAGTTTCAACACTCCAATAGAAAACCTATGAGGATCTAAGCCTCATAAGCCTAATATTAGAGGCAAAACTGATTCCCAATTTGAAAGAACCTTAAGGAAACTAAGGCCTTGAAACCCCAACTACACAAAATAGAAGACCTAAGATTAATCGAATCTAAGAACAAGAAGTCTAAGACTCAATTAAAGAAAAGAATTAGATGTTCAATTGATTCCATAGATTCCTTAATCTAAGGCAAACAATTGTTCACAAACTAAGGAGATTAACCCTTTACAAGCTAACTAAGAAGGGAAAAGAACCCTAGAGGCAATTGGAGAATCCTATCTCAAATATCAGCAAAATTCATCAAAGTTAGTTACAAATGAGCTTATAATTCGGTATTTATAGGGTAAGGTCTAAACAAAACCTATCTACTGATTAATGGCCTAAAATACCCATTAAACCCTTGATTTTTAAAAAGTTTGGAAAAACAAGTTCAAATAATAAAATCCCATCTAAAATTATGAAGGTATATGTTCAACCCAAACATTACTGGTGATGGCAGGGTGAAACTTACCGGATGTGGTAGGGTGTTGGCTTCCAAACTATTTCCATCTCGAGGCCTAAAGACGACAATGGGAGCAGGGCTTCCGTCAGAGGTAGGTGTGCTCTTCCCCAACACTTAGCCATTTTTACATCTAATTTGCTCCCTTGAGTGATCCTTGCTTGTTGTGCAAATTAAGAGCAACTTGGAAGACTACGCTTGATCTTCAAAACTTCAAGCTTGATCTTCAAAGCATTCTCCATGTGAACAACCATGTCATTATCCACATTTCCATCAGTATCTTTGATCTTTTTCGGCATTGTAATAGTGAGTGATCCAAGTAATAAGTTTTTAGCTTCATGGCTTTCTCGATGTACATCATCCGCCCCATCTTAGAAAAGATTAGTCCTCAAATCTTGGCCTATATCAAACAAAGACATATCAAAATATAAAAGGTAGCACTAAATGAAATTCAACCGGAAAATCAACTATAGAAGTAATAAAGTATTCAAGAGTATGCAAAGGCTCATTGCAACGACAACAAGCTTAGGGTTATGTTGGAGAGGTCCATCATTCGAATCTAAGGTGACCAACACAAACCTCCAGACCAATCGTTTCAATCCAAACTTCTTGTTGCTGGCAGTAACAATGTCATGATTCTTGGAATGGATATACGTGGTTAACTTCTTGTTCAACTTGTCATATAAGTGCAAAATATTACCTAGAAAATCAAAAGACAGTAGAGTTTTGAACCATAATCAACTTAAAGAAAAGACTAAAATGTAGTAGAATAATAAGCATGATGGGACTCAAACTTGAAGTGGAAACCAACTTTGCCATGGAGATCTGGTCTTCTTCTTGGTTACATCCATCGAAAGACTAGCTAGCATGCTAAGCGCTTTGTTAAAGCTCGTATGATATATTGTTAGTCATGGAAGCTTTGACCATCAAATGCATTCTTAGAAGTAAACCAATCTTTGATTTCTTGAAACGTATTTGCATCCACTTGAAAACCTTGAAAATGCACTAGTTAACTTGGGAAAGTACCATGTTTCACACAAAACTCACGTTTTCCAAGGTTAGCATATAGTTTCACCTTCCTGAAGATAGAAAAAACTCGATTAAAACCAGGTGGTTGGTGCATATAAATAGTTTTATCAAGCTCACCATGCAAAAAGGTAGTTTTAACATCCACCTGTTCAATCTCCAGATCGAATAAGGCAATAATAGCAAGCATAATTCTAATGGTTTTATATTTAACAATAGGAGAAAAAATCTCATTAAAATCAATACCTTCAACTTCAGGAAAACCTTTTGCAACCAATCTAGCCTTGAACCTTGGAGGTTCATTAACAGGTTCATGTTCTTTAACTTTGAAAATCCATTTACAATCAATCAATTTTTGTTTAGGTGGTTTAGGAACAAGCACCCAACTTTTGTTCATATGCAAAGAAGACATTTCTTTATTCATAGCATGCATCCGCAAAGAGTGATTAGAACTCTCTAAGACATCAGAAAAACATACAAGTTCTTTCTCTTCAACAAAAGATCCAGTAGCCAAAGCATAAGAAAGGATATGAAAAACCATATCTAGAAGTTTCCTTTAACACTCTTCTAACCCTATCCTTGATAGTTGGTAATATCTAGGGGCTTGTGCTTGTGCTTTCGGATGATTCTCATCATCATCATCAGAATAACCTAGATCGGGCTCATCGGGTTCCAGAACACTAGTTCGGTTACCATACTCCTCATTAGGTTCTAGTGTTTCGGGTTCTAGTTCGGTTCTAGTGTGTGCTCTTGAGAAGGTTTGGAGGTGTCCTCAACCTCCACAGGAATGTTCCCGACTTTGGTTTCAGTTCTAAGACAGGGCATGTCTAGCTCGTTAAAGGCTATGTCTCTACTCACGACTACCCTCACACCCGATTCACCTCTAAGCCACACTCTATAACCCTTTACCCAATAGGATAGCTTATAAATACTCCCTTCTTAGACCTAGGGTCTAACTTCTCTTCCCTTTGATGTGCAAAAGCAGCACACCCATACACTCTAAGGTTGGAATGGTTTTGTGGTTCACCTGTCCATAATTCTATGGGAGTTTTAAATTATAGCAGTAGAAGGAGACTTATTTATAAAGTAAACTGTTGCACTAACAGCCTCTCCCCAAAAAGGTTTAGAAACCCAGATGAAACTAAAAGATGCCTAACTTTATCCATAATGGTTCGGTTCATCCTCTTAGCTACACCATTTTGTTATGGGTTGTGCCTAACGGTTCTATGATGCACAATGCCATGCAAAGCACACAAATCATCAAATCTCTTGTTACAAAATTTCGGTTTATTTTCGGTTCAATTTTCGGCAAAACGTTTCCATTCATTAAACTTTTGAAAACTTTTATATTTGGTTTTGAAAAGAAATACCCAAACATGCCGAGAAAAATCATCAACAATAGAAAGGAAATAAACATTGCAACCAAAAGTGGGTACCTGTTCAGGACCCCAAAGATCACAGTACACATAATCAAGAACAGCAGTGGATTTGTGTATGCCTGTGGAAAAACTGAGTTTGTGTTGTTTGCCAAGAACACAATGATCACAAAATTCTAAAGAAGTGATTTTATCACCGTTTAAAAGATTTTGTTTGTGTAAATAATGCAAACCCTTTTCACTAATGTGGTCAATTCGCCGATGCCACAACATAGTCTTTTCAGGAGCATTTTAGAAAATAATGCAGATGATTCACAAACAGTTTTTCCAAGTAAGGTGTACAAACTGTTTTTCTTAAAACCATTGAGCATGACTGGAGATCCTTTACAAACACGTAAAATCCCATTTTCAGATTTATAAGACTACCTATTTGTGTTAAAAACACCAAGGGATATTAAGTTCGCCTAAGATCAAGCACATATCTCACCTCGGTCAATTTTCTAGTCATACCATCATGCATTTTGATAAAAACATTTTCCAATTCCCTTGACATCACAAACCTGGTTGTTTCCCATAAAAACTCTTTCATGATCAAGGGGTTTAAAATAAAAAAAACCAATACTTATTAGGTGTCATATGATAAGTGCAACAAGAATCAAGAATCCACTCATCAGATACTTTAGAGGTAGATAGGGAAGAGGATACACACAAAGCTTCAAAAAGCATAGAATTACTATCTAGTTCAAAATCGTGTAGTTTTATACCTCCCATTACCTTTTTTACGTAATTTTTCATTTTTGATTCGTTTAAAACATTTATTTTTCATATGACCATGTTTGCCACAGTAGAAACACTTCACTCCGTTCTTATCTCGAGATTTAGACCTGCTTTTACTTTTAGAGCGGTGACTAGAAGGTTCTCTCCGGTCAACCTTCCCTCGCACAAATAGGTTCTCTTTGTTTGTTTATTTTCTTTTTGCAAATGTAAATCTTTTAATCTCAAAGCATTTTTCACATAAGAAAGAGTGAAGTTATCTCTGCCACACTTGATAGCAGATTTCACATCATTAAATGACTCAGGAAAAGCATTCAACAAAATAACAGCAATATTTTCATCAGAAATGGTTTCTCCAACATTTTGGAGTTCTAAAACAATTTTACTTAAATCACCCATGTTTTTAGAAAGGGATTTTGACCCACACATTTTGAAACTAAAGAGTTGTTCTTTTAAATAGATTTTGTTTGATAAATACTTTCTTAAATAAAGTTTTTCAAGTTTTTCCGAAATTTCAAGCATTGTCTGTTTAATTTATTTCTCATAAAACACTATTTTTAAAATGCAAGGTGAGACAGCTATGTGCATTACAAAGTTTTTCAGCTAGTTTTTCCCCGATCCAAGATTCCGAATACTTGTCAGGAGTACAAATAGCGGGCGCAATATTCTTTTGGACTTAAAAAGCTTTAGTTTTTCTGTGCCACATTACTAAATCAGATTTGCTATCAAACTTGTTTGTTTCAAGCTTTGGGACAGACGTGTTATACAGTGGAAAAATAAGGGTAATCATAGGCGCGAAAAATAAAAGATTTTAAAAAAAGTTTTGTCACAAAAACAGTCGGAAAAAATACAGCTAGAAAAATAGGCAATATGCAGATAATAAACTCACAATAGATCAATCAGATAGCAAAGGCTGAGCAACAGCCTCAAAACAGTTGATCAACAGAAAAACAGTATAAATAAACATGGGCTAAGCAACAAAACAGATGCTCAGCCCCTACACAGACAATAAAACAATCTCAATGATAATGAACGATAAAGAAAAATTTTCGCAATCAAACAAGAAAAACCCCAAGACATAGATACTTGAAGTCCCAATAGGACCAAGCCAAGCTTGGGTATTGGTTTTTGAAAGAGAAACAAAAATCACAAAAATTTTGATCCATGAACAGAGATGTTAATAGCAAAATATACATATCCAGACAATAAACCTTTAAACGACAGGAAAGCGGAAAGCAGTAATAGTGACCTATGCTATATTCACGGAATTCAACAGTTCCCGTGAGTCTAGAAAGCAACTTGGGAGGTTTCGGATGACGTCTGCGTCGATGGACTAGAAAGATCAAATCTCCTTCTGGCTCTGATACCACTGTTGAGAAGAGTTCGCTGGTGATCAGCCCTGTTACATAAAAAAAACCTCCTACAAACTATTACAAAAGTAGCGGAAGAACAGAATATAAACTAAATCTATTCTATTACAATAACCGGATGATAGAATCGGATAACCAGTCTTAAAAAGGCTCTTCAAAATCAGATGAGGTGTCTGAAAAACAGACTACCGATTCATCTTCAATCCAAAGTACCTATAAAACAGATAAAGAAGAACGGATGAAGCTGGAAAAAATTAGACGTCCGATTTTTGCCAAAACAGACAAAATCGGACAACCAACTCTCAAAACTAGACGTCCGCTTTTCTAAACTGGACGACCAACACAGGAAAATCAGACGACAAGTTTCCGTGTAAAAGAGGATAACAGAGATTTTTGGATGCCAAAAATGGACGAGGAAGAGCAAAACTAGACCTGTTTTGCTCTAAAATGCAGATTCTCTATCGAACTCTCAGAATAATAGATGAGCCTCACATACAAGAACAATCTAATCTCTAAATCTTAGTTTTCTCCTTTACAAGCTACCCAAACACGCAGTCAAACAAGAATGGTGACTAACAACAGCAGCAATAGAAGAATTCACAGAGAACAGACAGTAATGGAGGAATAAGAAATTGTAGAGAAGAAGAAGAAGAAGAGCGAAAAGAACGTAGATACTTCACACAGAGTTATTGGTCACCTCATATCAACAGTAGGAAGGATGAGAGTATTTATAAAGTTCTTAAAATAGACACATTTAACAATAAATAAGCCATCTGGAAGAATCATTCAAAACAGAACGGTTAAGTACCTGGAAGACTCTTTCAAAAGACTAACAGCCAAGTCACCTGGGGAAGACATAAGAAGAGATTGGGCTGCTGGCAACCTGGCCCGTCTGGCATCTTCGGTTAAAAATAAACTCACCCTATTTAGGTTCTGAGGCTCAGTCCACTCATCATAAGGTAATAGAACATAGGCTCGGAAAAGAAAAAATGTTTGAATAAAGGCCCAACAGGCCTACAATAATTAATGAAATGTAATTGATTAATTAAATACCGGAGTGCGTTAGCATTTCCTAGATGTAACGTATTCAAACTTGCATAGCATTGTTTTGAAGAGGAGTAGGTAATCAATGTAATTGAGATAAAGTAAATTTCGATCAAATTTGATTATTTAATGTTTTCCAAACAAAAACTATTGATTATTGAAAGTTCTATTCATTATTTTGCCTGAGACATTTCTTCTCCTTTTGACACTTTTTTTCATTAGTCCATTTTACACGTTTAACAACACTAAGATGGAGTCATATTACTATATATTACTCATATTGTACATCATATCAGGGGAATAACATAGAATCAACAACAAAAGATGAAAGTATAATACTAATCAATGTGTTTATGACATCAAAGTTTGGAATTTGTGTCCTAACAATGTTCAGAGCGTATACGGGATGGGCTTTTGAACTCAGAAAATTTTAAGTATGTCCTCAACATGAATCATGCTTGATGGAAAGAGTGACAACAGGACGTTTATCCAGAATGCTCCAAGCTCCAGGCTCAAAATTGATTAGGTATAGTATACCTAATCAAAAGCTGCAAGTATGAAAAAAATAAATTATTCCAAATATTTAAAATTTATTTTAAAAGGACGCAATTGTTCAAACTTACTATTATATGAGTGCCTTACTAAAGAAATATCCTAAAACCGTGTCTAGAATGACATACACGTTGAGTCTATCATGAAGGTCTTACAAAAAAAATATTCGAAACTTTCATGTTTTCTCGTACAATAATCTCAAAATCGTCTAAAAGAATTCTACGATGTTGATAATCACCAGAAGAGTCTTCTTCACTCATCTGTTGTTAACCATCTATTCACATAAAACAAAAAAAATCAAATATTGAGAATATAGCTATCTTGAATATTTAATGATATGTAATAATGATGACTAGTTTATGACCTACCTGATTCAGCATTTTGTGATTTCTTAAAAGTATCCGTTTGAAATCAATGCATAACTCTAATAAGTTCAAGGATATTGTAATAGTAATTAGGCCCTTTATTTGTAATAGTAATCAAGCTCTTTTCTCAACAATTGGTATCAGAGCCGAGGTTTGGCTCATCGGTGCCGGCATTCATCAACAACCTTTTGGATCTGAGGAGTTACTCAGATCTAGCCAGTGAAGTTCTCTCTCTCTCTCTCTCTCTCTCTCTCTCTCTGTCTCTCTCTTTCTGTTCTTACAGTTTTGTTATTGTTACTTTTATTGCTTCTGCTCGGCTTGCCGTCGTGCCTTTACTATTTCAGAGTTTTTTTATCTTTCAGCTTGCCGCCGGTTTCTGCTTATTATTTCTGTGATTCGGCGTGCAGCCGGTTTGTATTCTTTGTTTCTAGGTTTCGACTTGCCACCGGTTCTTCATCTCTGTTTGTTTGTTGATACGGCTTGCCGCCGATTCTTGCTATTACTGTGATTACTGGTTTATTATTCTGTTTTTCCTTTCTTGATTACTGTTATTATTCTGCCTCTGTTTTTCCCTCAGTTTTTCTTTCAGTTGTTTTTTCCTTCTTCTTCAAAAACAAAATCCCAAGCCTGGCTTGAATCTGTTAGATTTCAAGTATATATAACTTGGCCTTTTTTTTTTCGGTGTTTTAAAAGTTTATATATATTTTACATATTCCTGTTCTTGTCTTTTTTGGTGCTTGGTGAAACTGTTTGTTTCAGCCTCTCTTTCTCGTTATTTTGTTTGTTTTTCCGGTTTAGGTTTTGTGTTCTCTTTGTTACACTGTTTTGCTTAATGAAAACCAAACCTAATCAAACAAACTAAAACAAACAACGCCATTTTTGTTTTGAAATTTTTTTTTTCTCTCTGTGTTTTTGAGGAAAAATCCGGACAGTTTTGTTCAAAACTTTTTCAAATCTTTCATCTTTCCTAAGCCAGAAAATTACACTTATTTTTCCTTTAAAACATGTCAGTTCCAAAAATTGAAACTGATAGGTTTGATGGCAAATTTGATTTCTTAATGTGGTGGAGGAAAATGAAAGCAGTTTTGGTACAAAATAAACTTGTTCCCGCTATTTGTAGGCGTGAAGAGTATCCAGAATCTTGGAAGGGTGAAATTCTTAAAGAAAAACTAGGTGATGCTCATAGCTGCCTCACCTTGCATTTGACTGATAACGTTTTATGAGAAATTGATGAAAAAGACGATGCTTTTGAAATTTGGATAGATTTGGAAAAACTATATTTGGGAAAATCTCATTCTAATAAAATTTATTTAAAAGAACAGCTTTTCGGTTTCAAAATGAGCAGGACAAAATCACTTTCTGAGAATATAGATGATTTGAATAAAATCATTTTGGAACTTTAAAATGTCAGAGAGAAAATTTCTGATGAAAATATTGTAGTTATTTTAATAAATTCCTTACCTAGTTCTTTTAATGATGTCAAATCTGCTATTAAATATGGCAGAGATGATTTGTCTCTTTCCGATGTAAAGAATGCTTTGAAATCAAAAGATTTGAATTTACAAAAAGAAAATAAATCTCACGGTGAAAATCTTTTTGTGAGAGGAAGGATTGACCGGAGAGAACCTCCTAGTAATAATTTTAAAAGTCGTTCCAAATCACGAGAGAAAAACAAAGTTAAATGTTTTTATTGTGGGAAAGAAGCCCATATGAAAAATAAGTGTTTTAAACGAATCAAAGATGAGAAACAATGTAAACATGGTAAAGGAGGTAATAAAGTCGACAAAACCCACGTTTTTAAATCAGATGGTAACTCTATGTTTTCTGAGGTTTTATGTTTTTCTCTTTCTTCTTCATGTACTGCTGTTGTTAATCATTGGGTGCTTGATTCTAGTTGCTCATTTCACATGACACCTAACAAACACTGGTTTTCTGATTTTAAACCTTTAAACCAAGGAAAAGTTTTTTATGGGTAATAATCAGGTTTGTGACATTAAAGGCATTGGTAATATCTTTATAAAAATGCATGACGGTGTGACTAGAAAACTCACTAAGGTGAGATACATGCCCGACTTACGTCGGAATCTTATCTCCCTTAGTTATTTGCACTCTCTGGGTCTCTCCTTTAAATCTAAAAACAGAATTTTACGTCTTTGCAAAGGAAACCTAGTCATGCTAAAAGGTTTTAAAAAGGAAACTTTATACATCCTTCTTGGTAAAACAGTTTACAACTCTACTACTTTGGTTTAAAAAATTGTCCATGAGAAAATTATGTTGTGGCATTGGAGGATCAGTCACATTAGTGAAAAGGGGCTTTACCATTTACAAAAACAAAAGCTTTTATGTGGTGACAAAATTGATTCCTTGGATTTTTGTGATCACTATGTTTTGGAAAAACAACATAAAATCAGTTTTTCAACCAGCACACATAAGTCTTCTGCACCTCTTGGTTATGTGCGTTGTGATCTGTGGGGGCCTGAAAAGGTTCCAACTTACGGTGGTAACGTTTATTTCTTGTCCATTGTTGATGATTTTTCTAGGCATTTTTTGGTTTTTTCTTTTAAAAACCAAAGATAAAACATTTGAAAAATTTTGTGAATAGAAACGTTTTGCCGAAAATCATTCTCGAAATAAACTAAAAACTATTAGAACCGATAACGGTCTTGAATTATGTAACTGGAAGTTTTCTGATTTGTGTGCACCGCATAGCATTTTACACCATAGAACGGTTAGACATAACCCACAGCAAAATGGAGTTGCTGAAAGGATGAACCATACCATTATGGATAAGGTTCTATGTCTTCTAGTTTCTTCTGATGTTCCAAAACCTTTCTAGGGTGAAGCAGTTAGTATAGCAGTATACCTCATCAATAGATCTCCTTCCACAGCTATAAACTTTAAGACTCCTATAGAACTCTGGTGTGGTAAACCTACTAATCTTTCCAATCTTAGAGTCTTTGGGTATTCAGCCTTTGCACATCAGAAAGAGGGTAAACTAGTTCCAAGGTCTAGAAAATGAGTGTTCATAGGATATCCTAGTGGGATAAAAGGTTATAGAGTGTGCTTAAAGGGTGAACCAGCAGTGAGGGTTGTTATCAATAGGGATGTCATCTTCATCGAGTTAGAGATATCCTGTCTTAAAGATAAACCTATCTTTGATAATCCTCCCAGTGTTCCCACTCCTAGTAGCATTCCGGTAGAGGTGGAGACCATCTCTGAACCTTCCTTAGATCCGCCTCAGGAGCCTGAAACCAATCTTGCGTCTTCTGCTACTTCTAGTAGTACTCCTGTTCTTCCTAGTATACCTAAAACTTCGGATACTATTCTAGATGGTTCTGATGAGGAAGAAGTACATCCTGAGGCTCAAACCCAAGCTCTAAGGGATTATCAACTCGCCAGAGATCGAGTTCGTAGGGTACCCAAGGATTATCCTCATTATGGTTACTCCTACATTGTATCATATGCCTTTGTTGTTGCATCTTATGTGGAAGAAAAAGCACCTTTATATTTTTTCACGAGGTGTTGAAAAGTCCCAATCGCGTTTTATGGTTACGTGCGATGGAAGAAGAAATGTTTTCTTTAAACAAAAACAAAACCAGGATTCTTGTTCCAAAATCTTCAAAACAAAAACTAGTTGATTGTAAATGGATTTTCAAAATAAAAGATTCTTATTCTTCTAACAAACTTCCAAGGTTCAAGGCCAGACTTGTTGCAAAAGGCTTTTCACAAGTTCAGGGCATTGATTTAAAATAAATTTTTTTCTCCTGTTGTTAAATACAAAACAATCAGGATTATTCTTGCTCTTGTTGCTTTATATGATCTTAATCTTGAACAACTTCATGTGAAAACTGCCTTTTTACATGGTGATCTTGAAGAAACCATTTACATGTGTTAACCCCCTGGTTTTGAGGAAAAGGATAAGGAACACATGGCGTGTCTCTTGAAAAAGTCTTTATATGGGCTTAAACAGTCTCCCAGGCAATGGTACAGGAGGTTTGATTCTTTTACGTCAAAAATTGGTTTTTCAAAAAGCAATTATGATAGTAGTCTTTATTTTTTTGGTAATAATGTAGATTCTACTATTTATTTGTTGCTGTATGTGGATGATATGTTAATCGCTTGCAGACATAAAGCAAAAATTAGTGATCTGAAATCCTTGCTGAAATCTGAATTCGATATGAAGGATTTAGGGTTTGCATAAAAAATTCTTGGGATGAGTATTTCAAGAGACAAACCTGATCGTCTCTTTTACTATCTCAAAAGCCTTTCCTTTAGAAAATTGTATCCAAATTTTCAATGCACCTACATAAACCCGTCACAACTCCCCTTGCAAGCCACTTTAAACTTTCCGACAAAACTTATCCTAAAACTAAAAGTGAGAAAAGAGATATGGTGAATATCCCTTACAGAATGGCCATAGGCTCAGTTATGTACTCAATGATATCGACCCGTCTTGACATTGCTTTCTCTATAAGCCTTCTCAGCAGATTTATGTCAAATCTCGGAAGAGATCATTGGGCTTCCCTTAAGTGGCTTATACGTTACCTAAATGGAACTATAGATCAGGATTTACACTACCATAATTTATCTGATTTTGAATTGATTGGATTTGTTGATTCTGATTTTGTAGGTGATAAGGATGGTAGAAAATCTACCACTTCCTATTTCTTCACCTTAGCGGGTAATTGCATTTCATGGAAATCCCAATCGCGACCCGATAGTTGCCTTTGTCAACTCATCGAGGCTAAGTATATTGCAGCAATGGAAGCAATCAAAGAAGCCATCGACTTCAAGGGTTATTAAGTGAATTAAATATTTTACATTCTAAAATTATTATTTATACGAGATAGTCAAAATTGTTTACATTTGTATAAAAAATTCGATCCATCACGAACGGACAAAACATATTGATGTCAAATACCACTTTATTAGAGAAAAGTTCTCTAGTGGTATTGTTCACATAGACAAGATTAGTATTGATAATAATCCTACAGACTTTGGTACTAAAATAGTAAACACTGACAAATTTATGTTTTGCAGGGACTTTCTTCATGTGGAAATAATTTGACTCAAATTGAGTTATTTCAGGGATGGAAAATATTGTTCAAGGTGGAGATTGTAGGCCTCTTGCGGCCTATGTTCTCCCAATATATTTTTCCAGCCCAATCTACTCCCCTAACCCAATGATGGTGGGCCTCAGCCTGGAGTAGGCATTTGACCGGGTCAACGGATGCCCGAGCCAGTCTGCGCCAACCACCCAGGCTGCCAGTTCGCGACCTACTGGTGAACCCTCATTTTATTCCCACTGCCTCCTCGTTTCTGGTGTGCACACTTCCCACTCCCTCTGTTGCCCGCCTCTTCATTCTGCTCTCTCTGCCTCTTTGAGTCCTGTTGGAACTCTCGGTTCTTCTGCTTCTCTCCTCTTTGCGGCTCCGCCGCTGCACCTCTCTGTACCGGCATTCTTTGTAGTTCTATCCCTTGCCGGTCTTCTCTTTTACCTGTTTTGCTAGTCTGTTTGGTGTGTTTAGAGAATGAGCCGAGAGAAAAGAGAGAGAAATATAGAAGGAGGTAGTACCGGTGAATCTTGTCACAGCTGAGGCCATTTTTGAGGGTGAAACATCCAATCAACCCTTTGCTTACCCACGGTGCCTCGACATGGCGTTACCGCTGCTCGGCGACCATTCGATTATCCGGTGATTGTTCGTTTGCACTGTCTCGGTCCTCTCTTTGGTTTTTCCGCGGTCGGTTTCTACCGCGGCGGTGGTAAGTGAAACATCCTTATTTTATTCTGTTTTTCTTTTTTATTACTAACAGTTTGCTGTTTTTGCAGTTATCTTTTATGAATATTTAATCTTTCTGTTTTTCTTTCCTTTTGCTGTGTTTTTCTATTTGTTCTTGAGGTGTAATAGTAATTGGACCCTTAATTTGTAATAGTAATTAGGCTCTTTTCTCAACAGATATAATAGCCCATCTCTATAGACTTAATCAACTGAGGCCTTTTACCTCTCTTTCGACCCTGCACACTAATGATAGTTGATCAAAATTATTTTATCAAATTATTTGAGGTACATGAATTGATATTAATAATTGTTTTTCGACTTATGAATAACTTTCTTGTGAATTTTCATCATCCTTGTTCCCATTTGAAGAAAGACTTTTGGGGCATATGCCATTCTCAATGATGTCGTAAACCTCTACTTGTGATCGTAAAACATTTATTTGACTCTATATGGTAATAGTGTTGTCACAAGAACAAATATGCTTTTATAAAAGTGTAACAACGATCTCGATAATAGAAATAGTAATTTTTGTCCATGTGTTGAATCCCTATTAGTAATCTCTTCAAACTTTCACACCACTTACCTTATCCATAACCCTACTTGAGTTGGACAAGGTACTGACTCAATCATCTAATTTCTTGTTCTTTGTGCTTTTGAAAATGAGGACAACTAAAATAATATATTCATTATTAGTAGTTTAAAAATAGGAAATTTTTATGAAAGAAAAAAAATTAAAGGGAACATAAACAACAACTACTATAAAATTGATAATTAGAAGTCTAATAGTACACAGAGCTACCTAAATATACATATTGAAACAACCCTTTTTAAACTTAAACTTACATTCTTTAAATATAAAACATAAACCACAAATTAATCTTCTAAATTAGGTAATTTTCCTTAATTTATTATATTTCTATTGAAGAAAATAAAGAAATAGAACTTCCCCTACACTTTCTTTAGAAAAATTACGAGAAAGTCATAACACGCAGAATATTTCTTATATTTCTCAAGTATATACCTTTTGAGCATACAATCAGATAAGATTGTGGGCATGATACATAGTGAGATCGTGTTTCTTATTATGTAAATTTTCATATTCCATTTCTTTTATACGTTCTTATCGTTAAAGCTTCAATTGTTTTTGCTTGATAACCTTGTGGAATTCAAAAAGAGATGATATATAGTGAGATCGTCTCTCTTATTATGTAAATTTTCATATTCCATTTCTTTTATATGTTCTTATCGTTAAAGCTTCAATGTTTTATGAAGCATCATTTTTAGATCCTTTTTTTTTTTGCTGCATGGGGTAAGTTATTCAGAGTGATGTTAAATAGTGAGATCATGTTCATTATTATCTTAATTATGATATTCAATTTACTTTATACATTCTAATCACTAAAATTCCAATTGTATTGTGTTAATTATCTTTTGGAACTCTCAACAAGACAAGGTAAACATTAATTGTCATATCTTCATCATTTTTTGGCTCGACATTTAAGTTAGAAGGCGAAGCGATACCTTGAGGAAGATCAAAAGCTTTAGGCAAGTTCTGATCAAGATGTAGTTAGAAGAAGAAAATAGTTAGAATATTAATCAAGCTAAGCTAAAATTTTTTTAGTCAATGAATGAAATATTGGATTGGGAAAATTTACCATACATATAATAACGAAAATTTCTAAAGCAATCAATTTAATTAATTCAATGTTTTCTAACTTCCATCTATTAAAATTACGTGCATCCAATAACATGGAAGGTAGTCATGTGAAAATTGCAAAATTAGTGAGGAAAATATGTATTAATATCCGTTTATGCGTTTTTGATAGGGCAAAATGCATTACATTCTAGAATGAGAAAACTAAAATAAAAATAAATCAAACTACTTTATGTTAAAAATGCTTATCATATCATTCATTAAATAGATGAAAAAGTTTGAAATGCGTTTCGAGTTTAAAACTGTGTGTTTTCGTATATTGTTCAAAAAAATTAGCATATAAAGTAATTTCTCATATTTAATTACCTCACTAATCTCTCTTAGAATTTTCTAGACCTCGATATCGAGTATGTCATCACAAGGCTGGTCTCTTGTTGGAGGGAATTGAGTTTGCGTATTATTTAGAAATGCTTTTTGCATCATAGAAATATGAAATTTTAAAAATCTAATGCATCTTTGACACACAAACACACACACACTTATATATATATACATATATGTAATTAAATTCATCTTTAATACACTCACAAATATATATATATATATATGTGCATATATATCCATATATATTGGATCTTAACTTTGACAGGTTAAAATATGAGTAATAAGATGAACTAAATGGCAGTTGAAAACCTTTATCCAAAATATTCCAATTGAATAATAAAAAAGAATGATCAATTGAATATTTAAAACATCAAAAGAGATAACATAGTTGATGAGTTCGATAAAAGTCAAAATATAAATTCTAAATTTTCTTGATCTAGATAATTTTTTTAAAAATAGGGTGATGGTCAAGTTATCAGTTGATTAATGTAGATGTTAATAATGAAAAAAATTGTGAATCAAGACATAATACACAACGACAAAGTATAAAATCAAAAAAATAATAAAGAGAGAAATTCGCTTATTCAACAAAATCTTGTTGAATAATGAGATGCTAATAACAATTCATTGGGAAAAGCGTGACAAAGAAATTTACCCGGTCAAACAATTTATTCAAAATGAAGTAGAAGATGAATAGGTGGGTTCTACTGAATGATTTGAATTCTCAAAAATGTATTACACCTTTAATAGATCAAATGGGTCAAATTAAGAGGAATACAAAATGATTATTGAAAAACATTAAAACGAAGAAAATCTTGTCACCTACATATTAATGAGAAAATTTTTTGACATGGACCAGATTCATATCCCTACCCGTGGAACTCTTGAATTGTATTTAGCCACATCACCCCTCTTGTTGTTCTTGTCTCCAAGTACAATCTGACTTACTACAGGCCAAGAGGCCCATGGATCCAGATGGACCTTGTCCATTATGAAATTTTACTATTAATTAGGCTAACTTATTTACGGTTCTTTTATTCAAGAAAAGTGTATTAATAAACCTTTATTTTTGTAAGATTCATTATTGAGTAAAAAGTAAATAGATAGATGGCTCGCTTCAGTATCCTTCGGCTCACTCGTTTTGAGGCTACAGCAGGGGAATGGGGCTCCACCTAGACCTATCGATAGCAGGGCGGATGCTCCCATATCAGCCCCTAGCCCTTGCTCTTGTTGGAGCTTTTCGCTTTCTCATTCAAAATTCAACGAGGTTATATACAATAAAGAAGTAAATGCATGCATATATAGTGATAAGTTATCTTTTTTCATTATGGGCCACTTATGAAATGAAACATATCTTGTATTGAAAAAAACATAATACCCATTTCTCAAAGAAGATTTTTATTAAAATAAAATAATGATATATAGATTCATTCAAACATGTAGTGATTCAATTCAAGATTCATACCATTCACATTACAATGCAACTATTAATTCAAATTTAGAAGAATTTGATTTGTTTGAGGTAATAGTACAATATTAATTACATTTCATCCCTCTTTTATCACTAATTATGACATAATAAAATTACCATATATAGTTTTTCAATTGATCTAAAAATGCATTTTTATAACTAATTTTAAAAATGAGCACCTAACGTTGTTATAGATTTTTTTTTGGAGAAATCGAGAATTCATAATGTGGGTATATCAACTAAAACAGAAAAAGAAATACAATCCGATCACGTGCCATCACCCCAAAACACAAGGGCATCTAAAGAGTTTTAAAAAGTAGTTAATCCATCTGCGACATAATTCTATTTTAATATATATTAAATTTTCGTATTACTTTGAGAATAATTTGATACTATATGAATAAGAGATATTGTATTGATGTAAAACAACTATATAATGATAGATATTTTATTTTCATTTTTCTATTCGTTTTGCATTAAATTTTTCATAAAAAATTTTCCTCTAACATACTTCATTATATGATGCTTCTTTTTGGCAATATTATACCACCAAAAGCATATTTTTTGAAGAGAGCAACTTAATAATAATAATAATAATTTCCAATACGTATATCAAGTATATCATATTTAAAGTTATCATTCGTTCTGAATATGTTATGATTAAATTATTTTACACAATAGGATGTACTATAATATTTCTTCAAGATTATATTGCCAAGGGTTTATAAAATAGGTTGTACACAATAGGAGAGAATCCTAATGTTGGCTACGTATACTTTAGTGGCTATTAACATTAGGTTTACTCAAATTACATATACGTCCACATTGTTTATCACCTCATAGTTCATAAATGCATACTATTAATTAATTTAAAATGAAGTTTTTCTTAAATAAATATCATTTTAACTCGATGAATTAAAATCTTCATAAATACACTTGATTTGGATATAATCGTTCTATACATATTTATTTATAAATGTGCATATGTATTACTATTATTTATTACTATACATTTAACGAAGAATACTGCTATTGTAGCCAAAGGACTTATTGTTTCTGTGAATCCAATTAAATGAGTTGGCGGGCATCGTTTAGGAATGAATTGGTGTGAAATACATCAAACTGCTATGGATAGGTTAGTCATTAATAAAGTATTATGTATTTTTCCCTAAAAAAAATAGCTAAATAGAGTTGAATGAATTGTTGATGTAACCGTATTCAAATATGGAAAGAATTGCAATGCTATTGGAGCATACACTATTGGGTCCCACTCAATATACTTCTAGATATTTTTATTCTTTTTAATCGTTTTTAAATAAATCAAAATTGTTTATCCAATGATCGAATGTTAATTTCTTTTAGTTTAATTTTATTGTTTATGTGGCAATGGACGTTTGACCAAAGTAATGATACGGATTCATGTACAATTCAAAAATATTTCTTTCCATATTAAGTTAAAACTTCGGATTCCTCATCTATATTTGTGTATAAAATAATGAACTTGGTTGATTTATTTTACTACACTCTTATTACCTTTTCTTATAATGTTTGACTTTGCAATTTAAGTAAAAGAATTTGAAAAATATTTTATATCTTTGTGTTTCAACTTTAAATATTCTTATAAAAATTCGTTATATAGTGGTGGATATTTTTTTATACGTATTAGTATTTGAATGGTAAAAATTGAAATAATGGCATTTATCAAAATTCCCTAATAGACATAAATACAGACAAACATGAGGTTTTAAAGGAATTTTTAGGTGTTGAAGAAATGTCTTTACATTGTCTCTTTTTAGATAAAATAAATGCTTTTACATTGGATTTTATGGCCATTTGCGTAGCCAAAAAAAGACTTTTAATGTAATTTAGATATGTCATGTGGAGTTGGTTAAGTTGATTGGGAACGTCATGTGGAGAACCTATTCATCCAATGAAAGATGAAATTACGAAGAGAACCTTGTATTTAGCCACATCAACCCTTTAGTTATTCTTGTCTCCAATTACGAAGAGAAGAACAACTAGAATGATGATGTGGCATACTACAAGTGACGAGGTCCATTATAGATATTACTATTAATTCCACTAACTTAATTACCTTTCTTTTATTCTAGAAAATTCTACTAAAGTGAGCTAAAGTTTCCTAATAAGACAACACTTTTGCAATAAAAATTATGGATTAAAAAGTAAAATAATTAGTTTTCTCATTACAAATTCAACACATTGTGTACAGTAAAGAAGTTAATGCATAATACATCTACAATTCTTGATAAGTTATCCTTTTCATTATGGGCCACTTATGAAATGAAACATATCTTTTACTTAAAAATATAATACCCGTTTTTCAAAGAAAATGTTTATAAAAGTAAAGGAACAATTTATAGATTCATTCAAATATGCAATGATTCAATAAAGATTCATACCATTTCACATTACAATTCACTATTAATTCAACTTAGAACATTTTGATTCATTTGAGATAATAGTACAGTAATAATTAGATTTCATCCTTCTTTTATCACTAATTATGACATTATAAAATCACCGCATATATTTTTATCGATTTATTGCTACATTTTTATATCTTGTTCTAAAAATGAGCACCTAATTGTTATATATATATATATATATTGGAGAAAAAGAGAATTAATTACGTAGTTATATCCACTAAAACAACGAAAGAAATACAATCCGACAAAGTGCCATCACCCCAAAACAAAGGAGCGTCTGTAGAGTCGCAAAAGTAGCTAATCCATCTACGATATAATTCTATTTTAATATTTGTTGAACTTTTTATATTAGTTAGGAATACACTGATACTTTATAAAAAAGAGATACAATATTGAAGTAAAACAACTTAATGATAGATATTCTATTTTAATTTTTCTATTCATTTTACATTAATTCTTTCACACAACTCTTTTTCTCTAATATGCTTCATTATATGATGTCAGTGTCATACTATCAAAATCATATTTTTTGAAGACAACAACAAAAAAAAAAATTTGAAGTATCATATCAACTATTTCATATTTAACGTTATCCATCATTCAACACATATTATGATCAAATAATTTTATACTATAGGTTAAAACTATAATATTTCTTCAAGATTGTATTGCAAACTAATAATATATCAATTTCAAGATTATATTGCAAACTATTGATGTATCAATTTTCCATTAGTATAACTCCTTTTATATTTTCTTATAGCCTTTTGGATTACATAAATTTTCACACATCAAATATATCAAAATTACACGTGCATTCTTATTGTTTAACACTTCATAGTTAATAAATCCATACTATTAATTAATCAACAAATGAAAGTTTTCATAAATAAATAATTATTCTATATGAAAGAATCAAAATCTCCATAAAATATCCTTTTGTGTATCTATTTTTTATTGAAAATCATATAGTAGAACATTCACAAAATACCCATTTGTTGGGGTGATATTTCTAATGTAGTCGTATAAGATAACTATTATAATTAAAAGATATATATTCATATATATACATATAAATATGTCTAGGTGTATGCATGTATATATGTATCTATATACACACATGTATGTATATATATAAATATGTATCTATATGAATATATACATATATGTATATATAGATATATGTATATATATAAATATGTATCTATATGAATATATACATATATGTATATATAGATATATCTATATATAAATATATATGTGTATATGTATACATATTATTGATATATGTATATATATGTGTTTGAATACGTACATATACAATCACACACATTATCGATAAAGAATGATTACACATCATTCACTAGACAAAAACTTTAATCAAAGAAAAAGATACGAATGCAAAAATTATTAGGATAACTAATCGAGCAGAATCAAAAAGACCATCCCGAATATAAGTTCAAAATTAAATCTGTTGATTAATTTATAACAATGTCTTCTTCTTTGTTTATTCAAGTACATTTCATTTTCAATCAAAACAATCTAATCATTTCTTTCATTCTTACATATCATTTTAAAATAACAAGCAAAATTTTCCGAATAAAGTGATGGATACATTGGAATATAGGGAGAAAGGGTACAAAACGTTCCATTTGAAATGATAAAATTTCCCACTTCAATGAATTTGTAAACATTAATAAAGTAACGTAATGCTTTTATGGAAATGAACGGAATTCATATATTGTCAATCTCATTCTCATCTTATAAGAAATGTCATTGGAATCTATAGAATAATTTATCAAATTTTAAATACAAGTTGACAGTTTTCACTTGATAAGTTATAAAAAGTTTTATTATAAGACAAATAAAAAATGGATCAAAATTTTTGAAAGAAGATTAGATTATAAACATTTCTCAAAGCAGACGTTGATCAAAGTAGTGAATGATTAATTCATTCAAACATGTAACTATTAAAATGAAGATTCATGCCCTTTCATGTTATAATATTGTCAAGGATATGCTTCGTTACTTCATGTGTCCTTTTGGCAATATCATGCCACCAGAAGCATGATGTTGTATAGAAAAACATATAATGATTTTAAATAAGTATATTATACCAACTATATCATATTTATTTATACCCATCATTGCGCACATGTTATGTTCAAATAATATTACACAATAGTTCGCACTATAATATTTCTTCAAGATTATACTAAAAATTATGAATATATCAAAGAAATTCTACATTATTAAATGTGCTTTTATATTGTTTTTAAAACTTTTGGAAAATTTAGAGTTTTTACGGTCAAATCAATACAAATTATAATTCCAGTCACTGTTTTTTAGAAATTAGATGTGATTTTGAGGGTTTACATCTTCACGGTAAATAAAGAGTACTACTATTGTTGCCAAAGGACTTCTTGTGTGTATGAATCAAATTTAGGAACGAATTGTGTGAAATACTTCAAACTATTATAGATAAGTTAGTCATTAATAATATATGATATCGTTCTCCCTAAAAAAAAGAAAATCATAGATTGTAATTAACTGTTGATTGTGACCGTCTAAAAATATGGAAAAAATTGTCGATGCTATTGGAACATCTATTGTTGCACCCCGCTCATTATACTTCTAAATATTTTTATTCTTTTAATTGTTCATAAATTATTTGAAACTGTTTATCGACTAATCGAATCTTAAATGCTTTTGGTTTCATTCTTCATATATGTGGACACGGATGTTTGACTAAGCTAATGATATGGATTCATATGCAATTTAGGAATTTTTTAGCGCAACTTGGGATTCAACCTTAATATTCATTATAAAACAATGAACTTGGTGAATTTATTTTACAAAACTCTTATTATCTTAAAGAATTTGAAAAGGATTTCATATCTTTGTGCTTTAACTTTAAATATTCCTATATGAAATTATTATATAGTAGTGGTATTAATATTTGTATGCGAATAGTTGGAGTAATGGCATTCACCTAAATTCATCAATAGATATAAATATAGACAAATATGATTTTTTAAAGGAATTTTTTAGGGTGTTGATGAAATATCTTTATATACTTTTTTTAGACAAAATAAATGCTTTTACATTGACTTTTAAGAGCATTTGTGTAGCCAAAAATGACTCTTAATGGAATTTAGATATGCCAAAAAAAATTTAAAATGTATAAGTTGTATAAAAGATGTTGTCACGAACAAACGTCATTTAAAATGTATAAGCCATAATTAACAAACATCTTTCTAAAGGGTTTTAAACCATACCTTTTGAAGGGTTTATAAATACCTAAGAGCAATTAATACACTTACACCTAGAGCATTTAAAATAATCCCTTCTAAGTTCTAAATGCTCTTGAAAATAACAACTATGGCGCTTATGAATACCTTTAAAGAGCTTATTTATTATAGTGTGTCTTTCTATTACACATTGAAACAAGGCAATTAATGTTTTTGTAATGTTAGTTTTCCGAATGGTAAATATATAATATGCATTTATATTATATATATAAACACACACAACCATATATATACATATAAATTCAGAGTAAATCATCATAACTTTCATAAATAAGTTATACTTTCTTGTTTTACATAAAAATAAAATTTTGTTAGATTTCTATCTAAAAACTTCTATCAATATATCAACTACACAACAGAATTTGGCTATTTCTTTCATGCTAAACACACGTAGATGTTGGGCTTAGCCATTCTTATTGACAAAAACGCTCCTCATACTGGCTACATTGGCACCCGAAAGAAACATGCCAAATTTTATCATGTAGATAGTAAATTGATATTGTCAACTATAAATACAATTTTTTTGGTAGAAATTTATTGAAAATTTATTTTTAGGTAAAACTAAAAAATTATAAATTCCTTGTTCTTGAAATCTCTTCTTCGGTGACTTCTCTAAAATAACCATAAGTTTTTTTTTTATGTTCTTTTTCTCAAAGAGTATTTAGATATAACCTTTTAAAACTTAGGATTAGTTTGGAGGTACTCTAATTACATTTAATTCCTCAAAACTTTCACAAGTCTTTTCCTAATAATCTTAAACCACGATTCAAATCCTTAAAAGCATTCGGAATCCAATTTTATAAAAAGTAACTATTTTATCCCCCTTCCACAAAAAAAAAAAGGAACTATTTTAACCCCCAAATAAAAATTAATTAACTTAAAACGGTCGGGGTTTTATATTTTGATCCCTGAGCCTACATCCATATTTTCATTTATTAGTTGATGACTGAATTTAAGAAATGTTAAGACTACGTATTAAGTTGTAAGGAGAAGGATTAATGTATGAGAAAGCATCATTATTTAAAATACATGTTGCACTCAAATAGTCCAATAAGATTTTGAATGTCAAGAATATGAAATAATAAGCAAGCAACATAACAATTTCGAGGGGACAAAGAGAAGGAGAAGGATTAACTACAATATTCAAACTACAAATAAGTTGTAAGGAGAGCGTCATCATTTTTTACATGTGTTGCATTCAAATTATCGTAACATTGTGAATGTCAAAAGGCAAAACTACAGTAAATTACGATAAAAATTTATTATTGAAAGTTCTATAAATTATTTTACTTGAGACCTTTCTTCTCCATTTGACACATTTTTTTATTAGTCCATTTTACATATTTAACAACCGTAAGATGGAAAGAAAGTCATATTAATATATGTTACCCACATTCTATAACATATCAAGTGCATAACATAGAATACAACAACAAAAGGAGAATATAATACTAATAAATGTATTTATGGCCATTTATCTAGATACATGATGGGCTTTTGACCTCATAGAATATAAAGTATAGGTTCAGTATGAATAATGATTGATGTAAACAGTGACCATAAACCCATTTATCTAGAAAGCTCCAAGATCAAAGAAAATATTATACCTAATCCATATACATTTGTATATGGGTCAGATAATAAAAGAAAAATTAGATACAAATAATTCATCTCCTTGGGATGATTGTTCTCTCCATGATTAGTGAACTCGATAAGTACCAAGTATAAAAATAAATTCCAAATACTTAAAATTTATTTAAAAGAACACAATTGTTCAATCTTGCCATTATGAGTGTCTCATAGTAGAAATATTCTAAAACCATGTCTAGAATGAAATACACATAGAGTCTATCATGAGTGTCTTATTAAAGAAATATCCCGAAATTTCATATCTTTTCTTGTTCAATAATGTCAAAATCGACTAGAGGAATTCTATGATGTTGACCATCACAAGAAGAGCCTTCTTCATTCGTCATCTTTTCGCCATCTATGCGTGTAAAACAAGAAAATCAAATATCAAAAGTCTAAATGTCTTGATTATTTAATGCTATGTAATAATGATAATAGTTTATGACCTACCTGATTCAGCATTTTGCGTTTTCTTAAAAGCTCCCGTTTGAAATCGATGGATGACTCCAATAGGTTTAGGGATATAGTAACCAATCTCAGAAGACTTAATCAACTGAGGCCTTCTAGCTCTCTTTCGGCCCTGCATATCAAAGATAATTAATCAAAATTATGTTATCAAATTATTTAATTTACAAAAATTTATATTAATGTTTTTCAACTAACGATAATTTTCTGGTCAGAATTTTCTTCATCCTCCTTTCCATTTAAAGCAAGACTTGTTGGGCATATTCCGTTGTCAATGAAGTGGTAAACCTCCACTTGTGACCTGAAGCGTTTGTTTGACTCTATATGGTAATAGTACTGTCACAAGAACAATGTATATTTCAAAAAAGTGGAAGATCAATCTCTGTCATAGAAATAGTAATTTGGATTCATGTATTGAATTCCGACTAGTCATCTCTTCAAACTTTTACACCACTTACCTTATCCACAATCCTACTTGGGAATGGACGAGGTATTGACTGAATCATCCAATTTCTTTTTCTCAGTGCTTTTGAAAATGGGGACACCTAAAATAAAAATTTGAGAATTATATGAAAGAAAAAAGAAATTAAATGAAACTTAAACAACAGCTACTGTGAAATTAAAATTACAAGTTTTATAACGCACATAGTTACATAATCATATATATTGAAACAACATTATTTTAAACTTGCACTTATATTCTTTAACTATAAATCACAAATTAATCTTCTAAAATTAGGTAACTTTTCCGTAATTTATTATATTTTTTATTGAAGAAAAGAAAAAATAGAAGTTTTCGTGAACTCTCTTTAGAAAACTTACGAAAAACCGATAAGCACGCACAATAATTCTTATGTTTATCAAGTATATAACCTTTGAGCATACAATCAGATAAGTTTGTGAGAGTGATACATAATGAGATCATGTCTCATATTACGTAAATTTCCATTTTCCATTTCCTTTATATATTCTTACCTTTAAAACTTCAATTTCGTTCACTTGATAACCTTCTGGAATTCTAAAAGAGATGGGCTCTGCATCAATAGTCACTTCTTCTTCATCTCTCAATGCGACTTCAAGGCCAGAAGGTGAAGCAAAACTTGGAGGGAGATTAGACACATTTTGCAGGCTCTAATTAAGATGTAGTGACAATAAGAAAATTATTAACTAATATATCATACAAAATCAAGAAGAAAATGTTAGATACGAAAAATTTATCAACGGTAGTAATTAACCAAATGTGTGAAAACCTGGATCTAATTGATACTGTTATTTTCTAACCTCTATATATTTATACAAAGTTGCACATAATAGCAAGCAGTGTTGGCAAGTATACATGACTTGAATGGCTGGGAAAAACCCATATAAGTCGAGGTCTAGAAACATAGTTCAGAAAAAATACATTAGTATTAGTCGGTGTGAATTTTAGTAGGGTAAAATTTATTACAGGGGTAGAATAAAAAAGAAAAAAAAGAAAAAATTAATTAGTTTTTCTACAATTTTCTCCATGACAATTGTTTATGTCGACAATATAAGTAACTAAATTTTCAGAACTATCTATAACATATGGTAGTTTATAGATCTTTTATAATTATCAAAGATTTGACATCAGTAAAATAAGCACTTAATAATTTTTCATCATCAAGCATATAAAACTATGGAATCTGAATTGCTATAGGAAAAGTGGAAACTCTTACCTCTTCAATATTTTGTGAAGCATCACTTGTAGATCCTTGTTTTGGCTGCAAGGGGTAAGTTTTTCAGAATAACGTAAAAAAATAAGATCATGTTCATTTTTATATTAATTATATATTCAATTTACTTTATAAATTCTCACCCCTAAAATTTCAATTGTATTGTGTTGATAACTTTTTGGAGCTCTGAACGAGGCAAGGTTAACATCAATTCTCATATCTTCATCATCTTTGCACGCGACATTGAAGTTAGAAGGAGAAGAGATGCTTTGTGGAAGATCAAAAATTTTGGGCAAGCTCTGATCAGAATGTAATTACAATAAGAAAATAGTTAACCAATTAATCAACTGAAGCTAAATTGTTTTTAGACAGTGGAAGAAAATATTGGATGGGGGAAAACTTAGCAATAGATTTTATCACAAAAATTTCTAAAGTAATCAATTCAATTAATTCAATGTTTTCTAAATTCCATCCATTAAAACTAAGTTGCATCGAATAGCGTGCTAAACAGGCATGTGAAAATTGCTACCATTAGACAAAAATGCATTTAACTCAAGGCAGTACAAAATTAGCATAGAGAATATGCATTAATACTTCTTTATGTGGTTTTTTACTAAGAAAAATGCATTACATTCTACAATGAGAAAGCTAAAATAAGATAATAGCAAATTACATAGATGTTAAAAGGGCTTGTCATATTAACCATTAAAAAAAAGAGCATATAAAATAAGTAATTTGTCATATTTAATTACCTCACTAATCTCTTTTAGAATTTCTTCAACCTCAGCATCTAGTGTGTTATCACAAGGCTTGTCCACTGTTGGAGTGATTTGATTTTGCATATCTTCTAGAAACACTTCCTGCAGTACAAAAGTATAAAGTTCTTACAATCAGATGCATCTTTAATCCACACGGACACATACACATATATATACATTGGATCATAACTTTGAGAGTGTAAATGGATTAAACTCGAAGTAATGAGATGAATTAAATAGTAGTTGAAAATCTTTCTCCAAAATATTCTAGTACAATTAAGGGATGCTAATAAAAAATAATGATCAACTGAAAATTAATAAACACCAAAAGAAATAATATAATTTATGAGTTCAAGAAAAGTTAAACTACAAATTCTACATTTTTTTTATCTGGATGATTTTTTTATAAAAAGGGTGATGGTCAATTACCAATTAAACAATGTGGATCTTAATAATGAAAAATACTGTGAATCAAAATATTATAAACAATGATAAAGTGAAAATCAAACAAATAATAACAAAAGAAATTCACTTGTCCAACGAAATCTTGTTAAATTATGAGATGCTAATAGCAATTAATTAGGAAAAGGATGAAGAAGAAATTTACCCTGTAAAACACTCGATTAAAAATGAAGTATAAGATGGATAAGTGGGTTCTTCTAAATGTTATAAATCCTTAAAAATGTATTATACCTTTGACAGATTTAACAGGCCAATTTAAGAGGGATACCAAATGACTATAAAAACCATTAAAAAGAAGAAAATCTTCTTGTCACGTGCATATTAGTTGGAAAAAATTTTTTATGGACCAGATTCATGTCCCCACCCATGAAACTTTTTGTTTGTATTTTTCCATATCACCCCCTTTGGTTGTTCCTATCTTCAATTATTGAGATAAAAACAACAAGAAGAATGATGTAACTTACTACAGGTCAAGATGTCCATGGGTCCACATGGACCTGGTCTGCTATAGGGTCGTATTATTAGTTAGGCTAACTTAATTTCCTTTCTTTAATTCTGGAAAAGTCTGGATCAAATTTTTATAATAAAACATTATTAATCATTATTGAGTAAAAAGTAAACAGACAGTTTTCTTATTCAAAATTCAACACGTTGTGTACAATAAATAAATAAATGCACCATGGATCTACAATTGTTCATAAGTTATCTTTTTCACTATGGGCCACCTTATGAAATAGAACATATCTTTTACCAATAAAATATAATAACCATTTCTCAAAGAAGATGTTCATAAAAATAATATAATGCTATAAAGGTTCATTCAAACTTGAAATGATTCAAATCAAGATTCATACATTTTCACATTACACTGTAACTATTAATTCAAATTAGAAGATTTTAATTCATTTGATATAAGAGTACAAAATTAATTTTATTTCATCCTTTTTTGTCACTAATTAAATAGAAAAATCAGTACATATATATTTTAATCGATCTACAACTGCATTTTTATAACTAGTTATGAAAGTGAGCAATTAAGGAACGTTGTTATATATATGTAGAGAGAGAGAGAGATGACATTTTATTACGTAGGTATATCCACTAAAACAAACAAAAGAAATACAATTTGAACCAAGTGCCATCACGCCAAAACATAGGGGCATCTAAAGAGTTTGAAACATAGCTAATCCATCTGTGACATCATTCTTTCTTAATATATGTTAAAGTATTCATGGTAGCTTGAGAATACTTTAATACTATATATAAAAGAGATACTATATTGTTGTAAAACAACTTAATGGTAGAAACTATATTTTCATATTCCTATTCGTTTTGTGTTAATTCTTTTATACAAACTTTTCCTTAAATATGCTTCACTATTTGATGTCTATTTTCGCAATATCATAGCATCAAAAGCATAGTTTTTGAAGAGAACGGCATAGTAATAATTTCCAATACGTATACAAACTATATCATATGTAATATTATCCATCGTTTTGCACATGCCCATGAGCAAAGAATTTTACATGATAGGTTGCACTGTAATATTCCTTCAAATTATATTGTAAATTATGAATATATCAATTTTGCATTAGTTTAAATGCTTTTATATTTTCCTGTAGCCTTTTTGATTACTTAGATTTTTTAACATTAGGTTTACTCAAATTACATAGACATCCACATTGTTTATCACTTCATAGTTAATAAATGCATACTACTAATTAATCAACAACTGATGTTTTTCCTAAATAATATCATTTTAACTCGAAGAATTAAAATGTTCATAAATATCCTTTATTTAGATATAATTGTTCTATAAATATTTATTTATTTATAAATATGCCTATGTATTACTATTATTTATTACTATACATTTAATAAGGAATGCTACAATTGTAGCCAAAGGACTAATTGTTTCTGTGAATCTAATTAAATAAGTTGGTGGGCATCATTTAGGAATGAATTGGTGTGAACTACATCACATTGCTATGGATAGGTTAGTCATTAATAAAATATGATGTCTTTTTCCCTAAAAAAATAGCTAAATAGACTTGAATGAATTGTTGAGGTGACCATATTCAAATGTGGAAAGAATTGGCAATGGTATTAGAGCATATACTGTTGGGCCCCAATCATTATTCTTCTATATATTTTCATTCTTTTTAATTGTTTTTAAATAATCAAAATTGTTTATCTAATGATCGAATGTTAATTGCTTTTAGTTTAGTTTAATTTTCTTGTTTATGTGGCAATGGATGTTTGACCAAAGTAATGATATGGATTCATGTACAATTCAAAAATATTTCTTTACATATTAAGTGAAAACTTTTGATTCGTCATCTATATTTATGTATAAAATAATGATTTTGGTGGATTTATTTTAATACATTCTTATACCTTTTGTTATAATATTTGACTTTACAATATCAGTAAAAGAATTTGAAAAATATTTTATATCTTTTTGTTTTAACTTTAAATTTTCTTATAAAAAATTCGTTATATAGTAGTGGATATTTTTGTATACCTATTAGCATTTGAATGGTAAGAATTGAAATAATGGCATTTATCAAAATTCCCCAATAGACATAAATACGAGACTGAACATGAGGTTTTAAAGGAATTTTTTAGGTGTTGAAGAAATGTCTTTACATTGTCTCCTTTTAGATAAAATAAATGCTTTTACATTGGATTTTACAGCCATTTGCGTGGCCAAAAAAAGACTTTCAATGGAATTTAGATATGTCAAAAGAATTTCAAAATGAATAAATTGTACAAAAGTATACTGTTACAAATAAACACCATATAAAAATATCTAAGCCTTTATTAACAAACATCATTCTAAAAGATTTTTGAATATGGCTTTTGAGGCATTTATAAACACCTAAAGGCTATTGACGCACTCACGCATTGAGCGTCTAAAATAATTTCTGCTAACTTCTAAACACCGTTAAGAGCAACTACTAGAGCGCTTATGATACCTCCACAAACCTTATTTCTTGTAGGGTATCTTTCTATTACACGACAAAACAAGGCAATGGATGCTTTTGTAATATTAGTTTACGAGGAAAAATAAAAACGATGTCTATAACCACATACATGTTCTGTGTATCATAAATGTCTTAATAGCAAACATCCTAAAAAATTCATACTTCTTTGTGTAATAGTGTCTAAATAGACTAGAGGAATCATTTGCTTGTTGATATGATCATGGCTATGGATGAATTCAAAAAAGATTCGAGTCCAAGAGATGGAGGTACAAGATTCTTTTGCTTGCTAGTGCTTTATATTCTTGTGCTTTTATTTGATGTAAGGGTGGTATCTTTCTTGAATCTCTTGTTGAAAGTTATAGTTAAAAAAAAATTGGTTAGTTTTCTTGTTCTTTACATGATGATCTTCATGATAAGTATATGGAAAACTTTGTTGAAAATTGTGTGACAAATTATCTTTCCTTGATACTTTTTTCAAATATCATGCAACTTTACTCTTCTAAACCAACTTTTGCTCTATATGAATGAACATTTTAAATTTCCTTGCAATGGACATTAATTTTTGAACGATGATGAGTCTTCGAACACTGTTGAGTACAAACAATTGTGGTTTTCAATTCATTTATTTGCATTTCAAAGGAGTCCATCTTATTTTTGGAAAGTTAAATGAAAGGGAAAGGTATTTTTATGATGTTAAAGGTTCATGTTTCTGGTTTGTTGAAAACTATATTTCAAAATCGTATTGTTGAACTGATTGTGAATAAACTTGAGAAACATTTTGGTCCTCTTATTTCTTTAATTGAATTTCTCTTGAAATATGCTAAATGATTTGTTAGTTCAAAACAAAGTTCCTGTGCCAATCATTTTAATAATTTCTTTTATAGCATATTATCGAACCATTTTCCCTATAAGAAGCTTATATGTGTTCATTTTTAAGAGGGAATTTAAAATTCGTTCACAGATGAGCACATCTTTTGGCCTCACATGAGAAAATATGTGTAAAAGTTCATTGGTCATTGCTTAGAGTGTAAAAGAGCTAAGTCTACATCTTCGCCACATGGTCATTGTATTCCTCTAGATGTGCCTAAAGTACCTTGACTAGATGTACCTAAGGATTTTATTCTTGGACTACCTAGCTCACCTAAGGGCACAAATTCTAGTCATGTTGCGGATTTGTTCTTGACATGGATATCTCTTTGATCTATATCCTTTTTTATTGTAGATTGGATTCCACACCTTCACAAGACCACCTCCTTTGATGAGAAACCACAGGATTTTGTAGTTTAAACACTCCAATAGAAAACCTATGAGGATCTAAGCCTCATAAGCCTAATATTGAGAGGCAAAAATCATTCCCAATTTGATAGAAAGAACATTGAGGAAACTAAGGCCTCACAAACCCAACTGCACAAACTAGAAGACCTAAGATTAATCGAATCTAAGAACAGAGAAGTCTAAGACTCAATTAAAGAAAGGAATTAGATGTCCAATTGATGTTATAGATTCCTTAATATAAGGCAAACAATTGTTAACAAACTAAGGAGATTAACTCTTAGCAAGCTAACCAAGAAGAGAGAAGATCGCTAGACACAATTGGAGAATCCTCTCTCAAATATCAGCAAAATTCATCAAAGTTAGTTACAAATGAGCTTATAATTCAGTATTTATAGGGTAAGGTCTTAACAAAACCTATCTACTAATTAACGAGTTAAAATACCCATTAAATCCTTCATTTTATTGGCTGGAAAAATAAGTTCAAATAATAAAATCCCGTCTAAAATTATAAAGGTGTATTTTCCACACAAACACTACTGGCGACGGCAGTGTAGAACTTACCTGATGCGGTAGGGTGTTGGCTTCCAAACTGTTTCCATCTAGAGGCCTACTGACGACAGTAGGAGCAAGGCTACCGTTAGAGGTAAGTGTGCTCTTTCGCAACACTTAGCCATTTTTACAACCAATTTGCTCCCTTGAGTGATCCTTGCTTGTTGTGCAAATTAAGAGCAACTTGGAAGACCATGTTTGATCTTCCAAACCTTCAAGCTTGATCTTCAAAGCATTCTCCATGTAAACAACCATGCCATTATCCACCTTTTCATCAGTATCTTTGATCTTTTTTGGCCTTGTAATAGTGAGTGGTCCAATTAATAAGTTTTTAGCTTCTTGGCTTTCTCGGTGTACATCATCCGCTCCACCTTAAAAAAGATTTGTCCTCGAATCTTGACCTATATCAAACAAAGATATATCAAAATATGAAAGTAGCACTGAAAGAAATTCAACCTGAAAATCAATTATAAAAGCAATAAAGTATTCAAGAATGCGCAAAGGCTCATTGCGATGGCAACAAGCTTAGAGTTGTGTTGGGGAAGACCATCATCTGAATATAAGTTGACCCAACCCAAAACCTTCGGGATGAAAAACCAATCATTTCAATCAAAACTTCTTGTTGCTGGCAATAACAACGTCATGATTCTTGGAATGGATATACCTGGTTAACTTCTTGTTCGGCTTGTCATATAAGCGCAAAATATTACCTAGCAAATCAAAAGACAGTAGAATTTTTGAAACCATAATCAACTTAAAGATAAGAAGAAAATGTAGTAGATTAATAAGCGTGATGGGATGCAAACTCGAAGAGGTAAACAAATTTGGTATGGAGATCTGGTCTTCTTCTTGGTTACATCCATCAAAAGACTAGCTAGCATGCTAAGTGCTTTGTTGAAGCTCTTATGATATCTTGTTAGTCATGGAAGCTTCGATCATCAAATGAATTCTTAGAAGTAAACCAATCTTTGATTGCTTGAACCGTATTTGCGTCCACTTGGAAACCTTGAAAATGCACTAGATAACCTGGGAAAGTACTATGTTTCAACAGAACTCACATTTTCCAAGGTTAGCATATAGTTTCACCTACCTAAAGATAGACAAAACTTGATTAAAACCAGGTGGTTGGTGCACGTGAATGGTTTCATTAAGTTCACCATGCAAATAGGCAGTTTTAACATCCACCCATTCATTCTCAAGATCAAAGAAGGCAACAATAGCAAGCATAATTCTAATAGTTTTATATTTAACGATAGGAGAAAAGATCTCATTAAAATCAATACCTTTAACCTGAGAAAAACCTGTTGCAACCAATCTAGCCTTGAACCTTGGAGGTTCAATAACAGATTATCGTTCTTTAACTTTGAAAATCCATTTACAATCAATCAATTTTTGTTTAGGTGGTTTAGGAACAAGCACCTAAGTTTTGGTCGTATGCAAAGAAGACATTTCTTCATTCATAGCATGCATCCACAAATAGCGATCAGGACTCTTTACAATATCAGAAAAACATACAAGTTCTTTCTCTTCAACAAAAGATACAACGGCAAAAGCATAAGAAAGGATGTGAAAAACCATGCCTAGAAGTTTCCTTTGACACTCTTCTAACCCTGTCTCTCGATTGGTGGTAATATCTAGGGGCTTGTGCTTGTGCTTCTAGATGATCCTCATCATCATCAGAATTACCTAGATCGGGCTCATTGGGTTCCTGAACACTAGTTCGATTACCAAACTCCTCATTAGGTTCTAGTCTTTCGGGTTCTAGTTCGAGTTCTACTGTGTGCTCTTGAGGTTTGGAGGTGTCCTCCACCTCCACAGGAATGTTCCCAACTATGGGTTTAACAGTAGAACCCTCGGGGTTGGTTTCAGTTCTAAGACAGGGCATGTCTAGTTCGTTAAAGACTACGACTCTACTCACTACTACCCTCATACCCAGTTCATCTCTAAGCCACACTCTTTAACCCTTTACCCCACTAGAACACTCTATAAACACTCCCTTCTTAGACCTAGGGTCTAACTTCTCTTCCCTTTGATGTGTAAAAGCAGCACACCCATACACTCTAAAGTTGGAATGGTTTTGTGGTTGGCCAGTCCACAATTCTGTGGGAGTTTTGAATTATAACAGTAGAAGGAGACCTATTTACAAGGTAAACTGCAGCACTAACAGCATCTCCCCAAAAAGGTTTACGAACCCCAAATGAAACCGAAAAACACCTAACTTTATCCATAATGGTTCGGTTGATCCTCTTAAGCTATCCCGTTTTGTTGTGGGTTGTGCCTAACGGTTCTATGATGCACAATACCATGTAAAAGCACACAAATCTTGAAATTTCTGGTTATAGAATTCCAGTTTATTTTCGGTTCGATTTTCGGAAAAACGTTTATATTCATTAAACTTTGGAAAACTTTGATATTTGGTTTTCAATAGAAACATCAGAAAATGCCGAGAAAAATCATCAACAATAGAAAGGAAATAAACATTGCAACGAAAAGTGGGTAACTTTTCAGGACACCAAAGATCACAGAACATATAATCAAGAACACCGAGTGGATTTGTGTGTGCCCTGTAGAAAAAGCCGAGTTTTTGTTGTTTGCCAAGAACACAATGATCACAAAAGTCTAAAGAAGAGATTTTATCACCATTTAAAAGATTTTGTTTGTGTAAATAATGCAAACCCTTTTCACTAATGTGGTCAATCCGCCAATGCCACAACATAGTCTTTTCAGGAGCATTTTTAGAAAATAATGCAGATGATTCACAAACAGTTTTTCCAAATAAGGTGTACAAACCATTTTTCTTAAAATCTTTGAGCATGACTGGAGATCCTTTACAAACACGTAAAATCCCATTTTAAGATTTATAAGAATACCTATTTGTGTAAAAAACACCAAGGGATATTAAGTTCGCCTAAGATCAAGCACATATCTCACCTTGGTCAATTTTCTTGTCATACCACCATGCATTTTGATAAAAACATTTTCAATTCCCTTGACATCACAAACCTGGTTGTTTCCTATAAAAACTTTTTCATGATCAAAGGGTTTAAAATCAGAAAAACTAATACTTGTTAGGTGTCGTATGATAAGTGCAAAAAGAATCAAGAATCCACTCATCAGATACTTTAGAGGTAGATGGGGAAGGGAATACACACAAAACTTCGAAAACATAGAATTACCTACTAGTTCAAAATCGTGTTTTTTATCGGTTTATCCTACCCATTACCTTGTTTACGTAATTTTTCATCTTTTGATTCGTTTAAAACATTTATTTTTTATATGACCATCTTTGCTACAGTAAAAACACTTCACTCTATTCTTATCTTGAGATTTGGACCTCCCTTTACTTTTAGAGCGGTGACTAGAAGGTTCTCTCTTGTCAACCCTCCCTCGCACGAAAAGATTCTCTCCCTTTGTTTTATTATCCTTTCTTAAATGTAAATCTTTTAATTTCAATGCGTTTTTCACATCAGAAAGATTCAAGTTATCTTTGCCATACTTGATAGCAGATTTCACATCATTAAATGACCCAGGAAAAGCATTCAACAAAATAACGGCAATGTTTTCATTAGAAATGGTTTCTCCAACATTTTGGAGTTCTAAAACAATTTTATTTAAATCATCCATGTTTTCAGAAAGGGATTTTAAGTCGTACATTTTGAAACTGAAGAGTTGTTCTTTTAAATAGATTTGTTTGTTAAAGACTTTCTTAAATAAAGTTTTTCAAGTTTTGTCCAGATTTCATAAGCATTGTCTGTTTCATTTATTTCTCTTAAAACGCTATCTTTCAAATGCAGGGTGAGATAGCTATGTGCATCACCAAGTTTTTCAACTAGGCCCTGTGCAAGATTCTAGATACTTGTCAGGAGTACAAACAGCGGGTGTAATTTTGTTTTAGACTAAAACAGCTTTCATTTTTTTGTGTCACATTACTAAGTTAGAATTGCCATCAAACTTGCCTGTTTCAAGATTTGGAACAGACATGTTATACAATGGAAAATAAGAGTAATCATAGGCACGAAAAATAAAAGATTTAAGAAAATGTTTTGTCACAAAAATAGCCGGAAAAAAAATACAGCTTGAAAAACACGCAATATGCAGATAATAAACTCACAATAGATCAATCAGACAACAAAGGCTAAGCAACAGCCCCAAAATAATTGGTCAACTGAGAAACAGTATAAATAAACATAGGGTGAGCAACAAAACAGATGCTCAGCCCCTGCACAGCCAATAAAACAATCTCAATGATCACGGATAATAAAGAAAACTTTTCGCAATCGAACAAGAAAAACACCAAGACTTGGCGCATTTTTTGTTGTTTTTCAAAAGTTTTTTATTATTATAATTTTCTCTATTTTTGTCTTTTTCTGATTAGTGGTAAAGCAGTTATTTTGTTGCTGCCGTGATTCTCGTTATTTTAGTTATAGTGGTTATTTCCTATTTTGTTGTGCTTCACATTGTTGCACCATTTTTTTTTTAAAAAAAACACACACAGAACAAATCAAGCAAACTAAAACAAACTAACGCCTTTTTTCTTTGAAATTGTATTTTTCTATCTTTCGAAAAATACCGGGTAGTTTTATTCTTTTTCTTTCAAAACTTTTTTCAAATCTTTCATTTTTCCTTATTTACACTTATTTGCCTTCAATACATGTCAGTTCCAAAAATTGAAATTGATATGTTTGATGGCTAATCTGACTTTGTAATGTGGCGGAGGAAAATGAGAGCAGTTTTGGTACAAAATAAAATTGCACCCGCTATCTATAGCCCTGAAGAGTATCCGGAATCTTCAAAGGCTGAAATTCCTTTGGAAAAACTAGGTGATGCTCACAGCTGCCTCACCTTGCATTTAACTGATAATGTTTTGCGAGAAATTGATGAAAACAATAATGCTTTTGAAATTTGGACCAAATTAGAAAAACTATATATGGGGAAATCACTTTCAAATAAAATTTATTTAAAAGAGTAGCTTTTCGTTTTTAATATGAGCGGGTCAAAAACACTTTCAAAAAATACGGATGATTTAAATAAAATCGTTTTGGAACTACAAAACGTTGGAGTAATAATCTCCAATTAAAATATTGCAGTCATTTTATTAAATGCATTACCAGACTTTTTTAACGATGTTAAATCTGCTATTAAATAGGGCAGAGATCGTTTATCACTTTTCGATGTTAAAAATGCTTTGAAATCTAAGGATTTGGATTTACAAAAAGAAAATAAATCTCAAGGCGAAAATCTTTTTTTGCAAGGAAGAGTTGACCGGAGGGAACTTCCTAGTCACCGTTTTAAAAGTAAAGGGCGATCCAAATAATGAGAGAAAAACAAAGTAAAATGTTTTTATTGTGGCAAAGAGGGCCACATGAAAAACAAGTGTTTTAAACGGATTAAAGATGAAAAAAAACGTAAACATGGTAAAGGGAGTAATAAAATCCACGATTTTGATTCTGATGGTAATTCTATGTTTTCAGAGGTTTTGTGTGTGTCTCTTTCTCCTTCATGTTCAGAAGTTGTTGATCATTGAGTCCTCGACTCTGGTTGTTCTTTTCATATGACACCTAACAAGCACTGGTTTTCTGATTTCAAACCATTAAGTCAAGGAAAGGTTTTTATGGGAAATAATCAAGTTTTTGATATTAGAGGTATTGACAATATTTTCATCAAAATGCATAATGGTGTGACTAGGAAACTCACTGAGGTGAGATACGTGCCCGATTTACGTCGGAATCTTATCTCTCTTAGTCATTTATACTATTTGGGTTTTTCTTTTAAATCTAAAAATGGAATTTTACGTGTTTGTAAAGGAAACCTAGTCATGCTAAAAGGTTTTAAAAGAGAAACTTTATACATTCTTCTTGGTAAAGCAGTTGGTAACTTTGCTGCATTAATTTCAAAAACTGTTCCTGAAAAACTATATTGTGGCATCGAAGGATCGACCACATTAGTGAAAGGGACTTTCTTATTTACAAATACAAAATCTTTTGTGTGGTGACAAAATTGATTCCTTGGATTTTTGTGGCCATTGTGTTTTGGGAAAGAAACACAAAATCAGTTTTTCAACCAACACTCATAAATCTTTTGCAATACTTGATTATGTATGTTGTGATCTGTGGGGGCCTGAAAAGGTTCCAACTTATGGTGGTAATGTTTATTTCTTGTCGATTGTTGATGATTTTTCAAGGTATGTTTGGGTTTCTTTTAAAAATCAAAGATCAAACTTTTGAAAAGTTTTGTGAACGGAAACGTTTTGCCGAAAATATTCTAGAAATAAACTAAAAACTATCGAGACCGATAATGGTCTTGAATTTTGTAACCGTAAGTTTTATAATTTGTGTGCATCGCATGGCATTCTACACCATAGAACGGTTAGACATAACCCACAGCAAAATGGAGTTACCGAAATGATGAACCGTACCATTATGGACAAAATTGAATGCCTTCTTGTTTCTTCTGGTGTTCCAAAACCTTTCTGGGGAGAAGCTATTAGTACAGCTGTATACTTCATCAATAAACTTTAGGACTCCTATAGAACTCTGGTGTGGTAAACCTCCTAATCTTTCCAACTGGAGAGTTTTGTGATATGCGGCCTTTGCACATCAGAAGGAGGGTAAACTAGATCCAAGGTCTAGGAAGGGAGTGTTCATAGGATATCCTAGTAGGGTGAAGGGATATAGAGTGTGGTTAAAGGGTGAACCCGGGTTGAGGGTTGTTAACAGTAGGGATGTTATCTTCAATGAGCTAGAAATGCCTTGTCTTAAGGATAAACTCATCCTCGATAGTCCACCGAGTGTTTCCACTCCTAGTAGTATTCTTGTGGAGGTGGAGGTCGTCTCTGAAACTCCTTTAGAATCGCCCCTAGAACCTGAAACCAATCCAGTGATTCTTACTCAATCCAGTAGCACACCTATTCCTACTAGTATTCCTACAACCCCCTGATTCTGTTTTAGAAGGTTCTAAAGAGGAAGCAGAACATCCTAAGGCTCAGACTCAAGCCCTTAGAGATTTCCAACTTGCAAGGGATAGAGTTCGTAGGGTACCTAAGGAACATCCTCGATATGGTTACTCCTACATTGTTTCATATGCATTTGCAGTTGCATCTTATGTGGAAGAAAAAGAACTAATACGTTTTTTTGAGGTTTTGAAAAGCCCTAATCGTGTTTTATGGTTACGTGCTATGGATAAGGAAATGACATCCTTAAACAAAAATAAAACTTGGATTCTTATTCCAAAACCCTCAAAACAAAAGTTAGTTGATTGCAAATGGATTTTCAAAATAAAAGAACCTGAGTCTTCTAAAGAATCTCCTTGGTTCAAATCCAGATTGGTTACAAAAGGTTTTTCACAAGTTGAGGGCATTGATTTTAATGAAAAATTTTCTCCTGTCATTAAATACAAAACCATCAGGATTATTCTTGCTCTTGTTGCTTTTTATGATCTAAATTTGGAACAACTTGATGTTAAAACCGCTTTTCTATATGGTGATCTCGAAGAGACTATATATATGCGTCAATAACCAGGTTTTGAGGTTAAAGGTAAAGAACACATGGCCTATCTTTTGAAAATTTCCTTATATGGACTTAAACAGTCACGCAGGCAATGGTACATGAGGTTTGACTCTTGTATGTTAAAATTTGGTTTTTCTAAAAGCAACTATGATAGTTGTCTTTATTTCTCTGGTACTAATATTGATTCTGCTATCTACTTATTGCTTTATGTGGATGATATGCTAATTGCTTGTAGACATAAAGCTAAAATTGCTGATCTGAAATCCTTGTTGAAATCTGAATTCGATATGAAGGATTTGGGTATTGCGTCTAAAATTCTTAGGATGAGTATTTCGAGAGATAGAACTGATCGTTCACTGTTTCTATCTCAAAAGCCTTTACTTCATAAAATCGTATCCAAATTTTCTATGCACCTATGTGTACCTATTATAGCTCCTCTAGCAAGCCACTTCAAACTTTCTGACAAAACTTGTCCTAAAACTGAAAGTGTGAAAAGAGATATGGCTAATATTCCTTATAGAATGGTCATAGGCTCCGTTATGTACTCAATGATATCTACCGGTCCTGACATTGCTTTTTCAATAAGCCTTCTCAGCAGATTCATGTCTAATCCTGGAAGAGATCATTGGACTACTCTCAAGTGGCTACTGCGCTATCTTAACGGAACTTTAGATCTGGGTTTACATTACCATAATTGGACTGATTTCGAATTAATCGGATTTGTTGATTCGATTTGGCAGGTGATAAGGATGGTAGGAAATCTACCTCATCCTACTTCTTTACCCTAGTGAGTAATTGCATCTCCTGGAAATCCCAGTTACAGCCAGTAGTTGCCTTGTCAACTACTGAGGCTGAGTATATCGCCGCAACGGAAGCGATCAAAACAACCATCTGGCTTCAAGGGTTATTGAGTGAACTACAAGTTTTACATTCAAAAGCTACTACTTGTACTGACAGTCGAAGTTGTTTACATTTATGTAAAAATCTAGTTTATCATGAATGAACCAAACATATAAATGTCAAATACGCTTTTATTAGAGAAAAGGTTTCTAGTGGTTTAATTGACATAGACAAGGTTAGTACTGATAATAATCTTGCAGATTTTGGTACTAAAATAGTAAACACTAACAAGTTTATGTTTTGCGGGGATTTCCTTCACTTGAATGCGGTTTGATTTACGGTAAGTTCAAATAACGTTTGAAAAATATTGTTCGAGGTGGAGATTGTGAGCCTTTTAGGCCTTGAAGTCTTCCCAATATTTTCACATTTTCCAGCCCATTTACCCAGTGATGAATTTGGGCCTCAGCTGGAGAAGAGGTGCCCTTGACCAAGCCAAGAGAGACTGGGTCAGACCCGGGCCTGGCCACCCAGGCTGCCTGTTGGTATTCTTCATTTTAATCCCTCTCTCTTCCTCGGGAGTGGTGCAGCCATTTGGTTTCTTTTCTTTTCTCTTGGAACTCATTCCTCTCTTTCTTGGACTGTTGGCTTTCCTGACTTTTCCCTTCTTCTCTTCATCTTCTCTACTGTTTCAGCAGCTGCTTTTCTCCGCCTTCGGCCTTCTGCGACCGTTGACTTTTCTAGATCATTGCATGTTAGAGAGAGAGCCGAAAGATAGAGATATATATAGAGAGAGAGAGGTTGCACCAGTGATGGGCTTTCGGTTGAGGTCCGGATCTAAGGGTCCGATCTCTCCTCCACACACCGACGATGCCTTGATGTGGCTCGTCTTTCATAGCCATTGCTCGGCGTCTTGTCTTCTCACTCGGTTCTTCTCGACTCCTACTGGCGGCTATTGTCCGCGGTGGTGGTAAGGTTTTCTTTTCAAATTCATTTACCTTTATTTTATTAAATGTTTGTTATTTTTCCAGCACTGGAGTTTTGTTGTCATTTTTGTTTCTGTTAACCGTGAGAAAGAGGGCTTGTTTTTCTTGTTTTTGGGGCTTGTAATAGTAAATGGTTATTTGTAATAGTAATTAGTTCCTACAAGAATATCTTTGACAGATTCAAGAGGTCAAATTAAGAGGGATACCAAATGACAATAAAAACCTTTAAAAAGAAGAAAATCTTCTTGTCCATGCATATTAGTTAGAAAAAATTATTTATGGACCATATTCATGTCCCCGCCCATGAAACTTTTGGTTTGTATTTTTCTATATCACCCCTTTGGTTGTTCCTATCTTCAATTATTGAGATAAAAACAATAAGAAGAATGATGTAACTTACCACAGGTCAAGATGTCCATGGATCCACATGGACCTAGTCTACTATAGGGTCTTATTATTAATTAGGCTAACTTAATTACCTTTCTTATATTCTGGAAAAGTCTAGATCAAATTTTTATAATAAAACATCATTTTTGGTAAGAATTATTATTGCAAAAAAAGTAAATAGACAGTTTTCTCATTCAAAATCCAAGATGTTGTGTACACTAAATGAGTAAATGCACCATGGATCTACAATTCTTGATAAGCTATCTTTTTCATTATGGGCCACCTTATCAAATGGAACATATCTTTTACCAAGAAAATATAATAACCATTTCTCAAAGAAGATGTTTATAAAAATAATATAATGCTGTATAGATTCATTCAAACATGAAATGATTCAAATCAAGATTCATACATTTTCACGTTACACTGTAACTATTAATTCAAATTAGAAGATTTTGATTCATTTGAGATAAAAGTACAAAATTAATTAGATTTCATCCTTTTTTCGTCACTAATTATATAGCAAAATCAGTACATAGATTTTTAAATCAACTTACAACTACATTTTTATAACGAGTTATGAACATGAGCACTTAAGGAACGTTGTTATATATATATAAATATATATATATAGAGAGAGAGAGAGAGAGAGAGAGAGACACCAATTTATTACGTAGGTATATCCACTAAAACAACAAAAGAAATACAATTCGAACCAAGTGCCATCACGTCAAAACATAGGGGCGTCTAAAGAGTTTGAAAAAAATAGCTAATACACTGTGACATCATTCTTTTTTTAGTATATGTTAAATTATTCATATTAGTTTGAGAATACTTTAATACTATATAAAAAAGAGATACTATATTGATGTAAAACAACTTAATGGTAGAAACTGTATTTTCATATTCCTATTCATTTTATATTAATTCTTTATACAAAATTTTCCTCGAATATGCTTCATTTATTTGATGTATATTTTCGCAACAATACAGCATCAAAAGCATAGTTTTTGAAGAGAGCGACATAATAATAATTTCCAATACGTATACAAATTATATCATATGTAATATTATCCATCGTTTTGCACATGCCCATGAGCAAAGATTTACATGATAGGTTGTACTGTAATATTTCTCCAAAATTATATTGTACATTATGAATATATCAATTTTGCATTAGTATAAATGCTTTTAGATTTTCATGTAGCGTTTTTGATTACTTAGATTTTTTAACATTAGATTTACTCAAATTACATATACATCCACATTGTTTATCACTTCATAGCTAATAAATGCATACTATTAATTAATCAACAAATGAAGTTTTTCTTAAATAAATATCATTTTAACTTGAAGAATTAAAATCTTCATAAATATCCTTTATTTATATATAATCGTTCTGTACATATTTATTTATTTATAAATTTACATATGTATTACCATTATTTATTACTATACATTTTAGTAAAGAATACTGCTATTGTAGCCAAAGGACTTATTGTTTGTGTGAATCCAATTAAATGAGTTGGTGGGCATCGTTTAGGAATGAATTGGTGTGAAATACATCAAGCTGCGATAGATAGGTTAGTAATTAATAAAATATGATGTCTTTTTCCGTAAAAAAAATCGCTAAATAGACTTGAATGAATTGTTGATGTGACCATATTCAACTATGGAAAGAATTGGCAATGCCATTGGACCATATACTATTGGGCCCCACTCATTATACTTCTAGATATTTTTATTCTTTTTAATCGTTTTTAAATAATTCAAAATTGTTTATCTAATGATCGAATGTTAATTGCTTTTAGTTTAATTTTTTTGTTTATGTGGCAATGGATGTTTGACCAAAGTAATGATATGTATTCTTGTACAATTCAAAAATATTTCTTTAAATATTAAGTTAAAACTTCGGATTCCTCATCTATATTTACGTATAAAATAATGAACTTGGTGGATTTATTTTACTACGATCTTATTACCTTTTGTTATAATATTTCACTTTGCAATTTCAGTAAAAGAATTTGAATATTTTATATCTTTGTGTTTTAACTTTGAATATTGTAATGAAAAATTCCTTATATAGTAGTGGATGTTTTTTTTATACGTATTAGTATTTTTAGATGTTGAAGAAATGTCTTTACATTGTCTACTTTTAGATAAAATAATTGCTTTTACATTGGATTTTATGGCCATTTGCGTAGCCAAAAAAAGACTTTTAATGGAATTTAGATACGTGAAAAGAATTTCAAAATGAATAACTTGTATAAAAGTATACCATCACAAATGAACGTCATTAAAAATATCTAAGCCATTATTAACCAACATCATTCTAAAGGATTTTTGAAGATGCCTTTTGAGGCGTTAATAAACACCTAAGGGCTATTAACGCATTGAGCATTTAAAATAATCTCTTCTAACTTCTAAACACCCTTAAAAGCAATAACTAGAACGCTTATGAATACCTCCACAAACCTTATTTTTTGTAGTATGTCTTTCTATTACACAACAAAAAAGGCAATGGATGCTTTTGTAATATTAGTTTAGTAGAATAATAAAAACCATGTCTATAACCATATACACGTTCTGTGTATCATAAATGTCTTAATAACAAATACTCTAAAACAATTCATAGTTCTTTGTATAATAGTCTCTAAATAGACTAGAGGAATCATTTGCTTGTTAATATGATCATGGCTATGGATGAATTCTAGAAAGATTCAAGTCCAAGAGATGGAGGTACAAGATTGGTTAAAATGAATACATTGGAGACCAAGCTGGAAGTTCTAGATTGTTGGATTAGTTTTGAGAAACTTCAATTTCAATAGTCTTAAATCCATCAAATTAACAAGTGTCATTTATAACATTTGTAGAAGACTTTCAGGTTTCCAGACAGGTATAATATGTTTCAAACTGAGTTCATTTGATTATCCAAGAGTTGTGCGAAATTCAATACTTTTGGAATTTGTTCCAGTTTTGACACCCTTTTGTAAATTGACCATAACATGAGTTAGAGAAATCTAAATGACTTAACTCAAGATGCTCTGGAAAGCTTAAACAATGGACTAAACTTCTATGAAGGATGTAGGAGCCGATTCGGAAGGTTTCAGCCTCAATGTCAACGTGCCATTAACATGAGTTCATACCATGTGGCATCAGAGCCATTTCTCTTTGAGGTGAAACTTGATGTGTTTTCATTGAAGGAATAAAAAATGAAACGCATACAATCTGGAATGTTTCAGACAGAAAACTTTATGTGCAAAGATTCATGAAAAGTGTAGCAAACGAAGTCCGAATCAAGTGAAATTTGTAGAATATGAAAGATATTTGAGTTTTAGTTATTTTACAACCGATTTGTGTGGATTTGGTATTCATTTGGTTGTTCTATTGATATATTAGTTGCAAAGTGGTTTGTGTTTGCGGTTATAGAAACATGATGATTAATTTACCTAACACTTATTTTATACTTTTTGGATTTGATCAAAATTTGTGCCTAAACTCATCCTCATTGAGGTAGGAACATTTCTAGCAAGGTTCAATTTATTTGGAGTTATATTGATGAAGTAATTGCAAAAATCGTACAAGGAGTCAAACATGCTCTGTTTTCTGGAATTTGTCTACTACTCTTAAAATTTCTTTGATTGTGCTATCAAATTGTCTTTGTTTTCATTTCAATCATTTTCCTTGGAAATTCTCATTGTTGCCTTTGCTTTTTCCTTGGTGGAGATGAGTATTTCTTTGACCTATGCACTTGAAATCATTTTTTTGAAACTCTATGCATTTTTTTATCTTCTTGGGAATTTATTATTTGGTCTTCTAGTTGAAAATACCTTTGTAATTTGGAGGAACCAGAAGCTAAATAGAAGACCTTAGAAGGTGATGATTGTAAGAGGCAAGAGGGCGAGATTCTTATTAGAAAAGTAGAAGAGTGTGAGTGAAGCACGAGGGCTATGTGACAATCATCTAGAGCGATACACTAAGGGAGTGGTGGGGTTCATGTTGTATCGACAAGAAAGGATACTAGGTACTTCAATAGAACTACTAGTATATCGGTTTGGCAAGATTTGAAGGAAATTGCAAGGTCCTTGCAATGTCCACTTAATAGAGTGGAAAGGCACCTTGGAAACATTGAGAAGGGGTTGGAACAAGGGGAATATGAGTATGCAATCGGTGGATACACTGAAATCATGGATATCAAGTGTATCATGAAGGGGATTCTTACTACAAAGTTGGTGAAAGTTGTACGAATAGGAATGAAGGTATGGTAGTAAACTTTCAAGAAGGTTATGAGAGTTATGAAGGTTCTAGATATTTCTACATGGATGATGGATATGGGCCTGTTATGCATATGAACAAGAAGCTAGGTACTATAGAATCGAAACCTATGAATCTCAAGAGAGGATGAAAGTCCTTCCTTTACGAAGAGAAGTTCTCGAAGAACATTGACAATGTGCAAAGAAATGTTTACCCCCTCTTTCAAGAGAAAAGGAAGCAAGGAAAACTTGTGCTGAAAAGAAAGTTAGATTTGAAGAACAACAAAGGGGAATTGGAGCTATGTCTAATGAGGATATTGGAAAGATAACTTCCATTGGTGAACCTTGTATTCCTTGGAGCAAGAAGAGTGAAAATGAGGAGAATACAAGAGCCCAAGAAGTGGTACTAGACAAGAATGGTACATGTGAGGGAAAATAAGGTCATGAAAGAAAAGAAAGAGTGGAAGAAAAGGATAGCATTAGTGAAGAACATTGTTTTCTTGAATACATTTCTTCCTTATTTGAGAGAGTTGAAAGAGATGAAAGTGAAAACTCAAAAGAAAGGAAAGAGCGAACAAACAAAGAAAAAGAGAATTTTTTTGAAGAACATGAGAGAATAAAGAAGAGAATGGGCGTGAAAGTGCCAAGGAAGGATGTTACAAAAGTTCCTATTCTCTTGAGCTACTATTGGATTCACACTTAAGTGAGAAGATATATTTATTGGCTAACCAAATTAACCCTTTCCTTACTCTTATTTCTTCTTATTTGCAGAATTTTCCAGATAAGAGGAAGAGAATAAGGAAAAGCTTCATCACCACCATAAAGAAATATAAATAATCTTTTCTTCTAACTCCTTACCTTTAAGCATTGAATTTTCTTTTAAGTAATTGAAGTTACTCTAGAATGCACATGTGTCTTTGTTGGTAGAATCACATTCTTTTCATGTGAGGATATTTTGAAATGCATATGTAATCATTCTTGATGGAAATGTATGCTTACTTGTTCCTTGCATGACTAAGTGTTTACCTTCTTGTATTTCTTTCGAGGAATATCTTGTGGAGTAGAGACTAAATATGAGCTATTTTGCTATATCGTTGATTTGTTAAATGATGATCTCATTACAAAGCCTGTGATTGTTAGTGCTTTATATTCTTGTGCTTTTATATGATTTAAGGGTGGTATCTTTCTTGAATCTCTTGTTGAGAGTTATAGTTCAAAAGAAAAATTAGTTGGTTTACTTGTTCTTTACATGATCATCTTCATGATAAGTATGTGGAAAATTTTGTTGAAGATTGTAGTGACAAATCATCACTATCATGAAGCTTTACTCTTCTAAAACAAATTTTGGTCTATGTGAATGAACATTTTGAATTTCCTTGCAATGGACATTAATTTTTAAACGATGATGAGTCTTCAAAGACTGTGGAGTACAAACAATTGTGGTTTTCAATTTATTCATTTGCATTTCAAAGGATTCCATCTTATTTTTGGAAAGTTAAAAGAAAGGAAAAGGTATTTTTATGATGTTAAAGGTTCATGTTTCTGGTTTGTTGAAAACTATGTTTGAAAATGGTATTGTTGAACTAACTATGAATAAACTTGAGAAACATTTTGGTCCTCTTATTTCTTTAATTGAATTTCCCTTGAAATATGCTAAATTATTTGCTTGTTTAAAACAGAGTTCTTGTGCCAATCATTTTAATAATTTCTTTTATAGACATTATCTAACCATTTTCCCTACAAGAAGCTTATATGTGTTTATTTTTAAGAGGGAATTTAAAATTCGTTTAAAGATGAGCATATCTTTTAGCCTCACATGAGAAAATATGTGTAAAAGTTCATTGGTCATTGCTTAGAGTGTAAAAGAACCAAGTTTACATCTTTGCCACATGGTCATTATACTCCTCTAGATGTGCCTAAAGTACCTTGAGTAGATGAACTTATGGACTACCTAGGTCAGCTAAGGGCACAAATTCTATCTTTGTTGTAGTAGATTGGTTTTCTAAAATGGCTCATTTTATACCTTATAAGAAAACAGATGATGCTAGTCATGTTGCGGATTTGTTCTTGACTTGGATATCACTTTGATGTAGATCCTCTTTTGATTGTAGATTAGATTCCACACCTTCACAAGACCACCTCCTTTAATGAGAAACCTCTATTGAGGATTTTGTTGTTTCAACACTCCAATAGAAAACCTATGAGGATCTAAGCCTCATAAGCCTAACATTGAGAAGGAAAACTCATTCCCAATTTGATAGAAAGAACCTTGAGAAAATAAGGCCTCACAACCCCAACTACATAAACTAGAAGACCTAAGATTAATGGAATCTAAGAACAAGAAATCTAAGACTCAATTAAAGAAAGGAATTAGATGTTCAATTGATTCCATAGATTCCTTAATCTAAGGTAAACAATTTTTCACAAACTAAGGAGATTAACCTTTAGCAAGCTAACTAAGAAGGAAGAAGAACCCTACAGACAATTAGAGAATCCTCTCTCAAATATCCGCAAAATTCATCAAAGTTAGTTACAAATGAGCTTGTAATTCGGTATTTATAGGGTAAGGTCTAAACAAAACCTATCTACTGATTAATGGCTTAAAATACCCATTAAATCCTTGATTTTAATAGCTGGAAAAATAAGTTAAAATAATTAAATCCCGTCTAAAATTATAAAGGTGTATTTCCACACAAACACTATCGGCGATAGTAGTGTAGAACTTACCGGATGGGGTAAGATGTTGGCTTCCAAACTATTTATGTCTAGAGGCCTACCAACGACAGTAGAAGTAGGTTTACCGTCAGAGGTAGGGGTGCTCTTCTCCAACACTTAGCCATTTTTATATCCAATTTGCTCTCTTGAGTGATCCAAGCTTGTTGTGCAAATGAAGAGCAACTTGGAAGACTACACTTGATCTTCAAAACCTTCAAGCTTGATCTTCAAAGCATTCTCCATGTAAATAACCATGCCATTATCCACATTTCCATCAGAATCTTTGATCTTCTTCAGCCTTGTAATAGTGAGTGGTCCAAGTAATAAGTTTTTAGCTTCTTGGCTTTCTCGATGTACATCATCCGCCCCACCTTAGAAAAGATTCGTCCTCGAATCTTGACCTATATCAAACAATGACATATCAAAATATGAAAGGTAGCACTAAAAGAAATTCAACCGGAAAATCAATTATAGAAGCAACAAAGTATTCAAGAATGTGCAAAGGCTTATTGCCATGGCAACAAGCTTAGAGTCGTGTTGGGGAAGACCATCATTCAAATCTAAGGTGACCCAACCCAAAACCTCTGAGATAAAAAACCAATCGTTTCAATCCAAACTTCTTTTTGCTGGCAGTAACAACGTCATGATTATTAGAATGGATATACGTGGTTAAGTTCTTGTTTGGCTTGTCATATAAGTGCAAAATATTACCTAGCAAATCAAAAGACAGTAGAATTTTGAAACCATGATCAACTTAAAGAAAAGAATAAAATGTAGTAGAATAATAAGCGTGATGGGACGCAAACTCGAAGAGGTAAACAAATTTGCCATGGAGATCTGGTCTTCTTCTTGGTTACATCCATCAAGAGACTAGCTAGCATGCTAAGTGCTTTGTTGAAGCTCTTATGATATCTTGTTAGTCATGGAAGCTTTGATCATCAAATGAATTCTTAGAAGTAAACCAATCTTCGATTGCTTGAACAGTATTTGCATCCACTTGGAAACCTTGAAAATGTACTCGATAACCTGGGAAAGTACCATGTTTCACACAAAACTCACATTTTCAATGGTTAGCATATAGTTTCACCTTCCTAAAGATAGACAAAACTCGATTAAAACCAGGTAGTTGGTGCATGTAAATGGTTTCACCAATGACACCATGCAAAAAGGCAGTTTTAACATCCACCTGTTCAATCTCAAGATCAAAGAAGGCAACAATAGCAAGCATAATTCTAATAGTTTTATATTTAACAATAGGAGAAAAGATCTCATTAAAATCAATACCTTCAACTTCAGAAAAAACTTTTGCAACCAATCTAGCCTTGAACCTTGGAGGTTCATTAACAGATTCATGTTCTTTAACTTTGAAAATCCATTTACAATCAATCAGCTTTTGTTTTGGTGGTTTAGGAACAAGCACCTAGGTTTTGTTCGTATGCTAAGAAGATATTTCTTCACCCATAGCATGCATCCACAAACAGTGATTAGGACTCTTTAAAACATCAGAAAAACATACAAGTTCTTTCTCTTCAACAAAAGATGCAGCGGCAAAAGCATAAGAAAGGATGTGAAAAACCATACCTAGAAGTTTCCTTTGACACTCTTCTAACCCTATCTCTCGATAGTTGGTAATATCTAGGGGCTTGTGCTTGTGCTTCTGGATGATCCTCATCATTATCAGAATTACCTAGATCGGGCTCGTCGGGTTCCGGAACACTAGTTCGGTTACCAGACCCCTCATTAGGTTCTAGTGTTTTGAGTTCTAGTTTGGGTTCGAGTGTGTGCTCTTGAGAAGATTCGGAAGTGTCCTCCACTTCCACAGTAATATTCCCAACTATGGGCGAGAAGATTCGGAAGTGTCCTCCACTTCCACAGTAATATTCCCAACTATAGGTATAACGGTATAACCCTCGAGTCTGGTTTCAGTTCTAAGACAGGGCATGTCCAGTTTGTTAAAGACTACGTCTCTACTCACGACTACTCTCACACCCGGTTCACCTCAAAGCTATGGTCTGTAACCCTTTACTCCACTAGGATAGCCTATAAACACTCCCTTCTTAGACCTAGGGTCTAACTTCTCTTCCCTTTCATGTGTAAAAGTAGCACACCCATACACTCTAAGGTCGGAATGGTTTTATGGTTGGTCGTTCCACAATTCTATTGGAGTTTTGAATTATAGCAGTAGAAGGAGACCTATTTACAAGGTAAACTTCTATACTAACAGCCTCTCTCCAAAAAGGTATAGGAACCCAGAGGAAACAAAAAGACACCTAACTTTATCCATAATAGTTCGTTTCATCCTTTTAGCTACCCCATTTTTTTGTGGGTTGTGCCTAACAGTTCTATGATGCACATAATCATACAAAGCACACAAATAATGAAATTTCTTTTTACAAAATTATAGTGTATTTCTTGTTCGAATTTTTGGGAAAACGTTTCCATCATTAAACTTCTGAAAACTTTGATATTTGGTTTTCAAAAGAAACAGCAAAACATGCCGAGAAAAATCATCAACAATAGAAAAGAAATAAACCTTACCACCAAAAGTGGGTACCCTTTCTGGACCCAAAAGATAGTACACATAATCAAGAACAGTAGTGGATTTGTGTGTGTCCATGGAAAAATTGAGTTTGTGTTCTTTGCCAAGAATACAATGATCACAAAAATCTAAAGAAGTGATTTTATCACCGTTTAAAATATTTTGTTTGTGTAAATAATGCAAACCCTTTTCAGTAATGTGGTCGATCCGCTGATGCCACAACATAGTCTTTCAGGAACATTTTTAGAAAATAATGCAAATGATTCATAAAAAGTTTTTCCAAGTAAGGTGTACAAACCGTTTTTCTTAAAACCTTTGAGCATGACTAGAGGTCCTTTACAAATACGTAAAATCCCATTTAAGATTTATAAGAATACCTATTTGTGTCAAACACCAAGGGATATTATGTTCGCCTAAGATTAAGCACTATCTTACCTCAGTTAGTTTTCTAATCATACCATTATGCATTTTGATAAAAACATTTCCAATTCCCTTGACATCATAAACTTGGTTGTTTCCCATAAAACTTTTTCATGATCAAGGGGTTTAAAATCAGAAAAACCAATGCTTGTTAGGTGTCATATGATAAGTGCAACAAGAATCAAGAATCCACTTATCAGATACTTTAGAGGTAGATGGGAGAGGGGATACAGACAAAACTTCAAAAAACATATAATTACCATCTAGTTCAAAATCGTGTGTTTTATCGGTTTTATCCTTCCCATTACCTTGTTTGTGTAATTTTTCATCTTTGATTTGTTTAAAACATTTATTTTTCATATGGCCATCTTTGCCACAATAAAAACACTTCACTCGATTCTTATCTCCGGATTTAGACCTCCTTTTACTTTTGGAGTGGTGACTAGAAGGTTCTCTCCGGTGAACCCTCCCTCGCACGAAAAATTCTCTCCATTTGTTTTATTTTCTTTTTACAAATGTAAATATTTTAATTTCAAAAGTTTTTTCACATCAGAAAGAGTCAAGTTATCTCTGCCCTACTTAATAGCAGATTTCATATCATTAAATGACTCAGGAAAAGCATTCAACAAAATAATAGCAATGTTTTCATCAGAAATGGTTTCTCCAATATTTTGAAGTTCTAAAACAATTTTATTTAAATAATACATATTTTCAGAAAGGGATTTCGACCCACACATTTTGAAAATAAAGAGTTGTTCTTTTAAATAGATTTGTTTGATAAAGACTTTCTTAAATAAAGTTTTTCAAGTTTTGTCCAGATTTCATAAGCATTGTGTGTTTCATTTATTTCTCTTAAAATGCTATCTTTCCAATGCAAAGTGAAACAGCTATGTGCATCACCAAGTTTTCGCAATGATCACGGACAATAAAGAAAATTTTCGCAATCAAACACAAAAAATAGCAAGACATATACTTGTAGTACCAATAGGACTCAAGCCAGGCTTGGATTTCGGTTTTTCAAAAAAAAAAAAAATCACAAAAATTTTGATCCGTGAAAAGAGATATAAATAGAAAAATATATATCCAGACAATAAACCTTTAAACGAAAGAAAACCAGAAAGCAGTAATGGTGACCTATGTCAGATTCACTGAATTGAACAGTTCCCGTGAGTCTAGAGAGCATCTTGGGAGGTTTCGGATGACGTTGGTGTCGATAGAGGAATGTAACAAACACAAGACACCGAAAAGATCAAATCTTCTTCTGGCTGTGATAGTACTGTCGAGGAGAGTACACTGGTGATCAACCCTGTTACATAAACAAAACTTCCTACAAACTATTACAAAAGCAGTGGAAGAACATAATATAAACTAAATATATTCTATTACAATAACTGGATGATGGAACCGGATAACAACTCTTAAAAAGGCTCTTCAAAATCAGATGAGGTGTCTGAAAAATGTACTACCGATTTTTCTTCAATTCAAAGTACCTGCAAAATAGATAAAGAAAAACGGATGAAGATGGCAAAAATTGGACATTCAATTTTTGCCAGAACAGAGAAAATTGGAGAACCAACTCTCAAAACCGGACGCCCATTTTCAAAACTGGACGACCAACATAGAAAAACCGGATGACCAGTTTCTATGTAAAAGAGGAGAACAGAGATATTTGGACTCCAAAACCGGACTAGGAAGAGCAAAACCAGACCTGTTTTGCTCTAAAATATAGATTCTCGATCGAACCCTTAGAACAATGGATGAACCTCACATACAAGAATATTCTAATCCTTCACTCTCGGTTTTCTCCTTCACAAGCCTCCCAAGCACGCAGTCAACCAAGAATGGCAACTAACAGTGGCAAGGACAGAGGAATTCACAGAGAACAGACAGTCACAGAGGAATAAGAAACTATAGAGAAGAAGAAGAAGAAGAGAGAAAAGAATGTAGAAGCGACAGAGTTATTGGTCACCTTATATCAACAGCAGGAAGGATGAGAGTATTAATAGAGTTTCTAAGGTAGACATATTTAACAACAAATAAGACATCTGGAAGAATCGTTCAAAACAGAACAGTCAAGTACCTAGAAGACTCTTTCGAAAGACCAACAACCACAAGAAGAGATTGGGCTGTTGGCAGCCCGGCCCATCCAGCATCTTGGGTTAAAAATAAACTCATCCTATTTGGGTTCGGAGGCTCAGTCCAACTCATCATAGGCTAATAGAACATGGGCTGGGAAAAGAAAAAATGTTTAAATAAAGGCCCAACAGGCCTACAGTAATTAATGAAATGTAATTGATTAATAAAATACCGGAGTGCGTCAGCATTTCCTACATGTAATGCATTCAAATTGGCATAGCATTGTTTTCGAAGGGGAGTAGGTAATCAATGTAATTGAGATAAAGTAAATTTCGATCAAAATTGATTATTTAATGTTTTCAAAAAAAGAAATATTGATTATTAAAAGTTCTGTTCATTATTTTGCCTCAGACATTTCTTCTCCATTTGACACTTTTTTTTATTAGTCCATTTTACAATTAAGATGGAGTCATATTAATATATATTACTCATATTATACATCATATCAGGGGAATAACAAAGAATGAACAGCAAAAGGTAAAAGTATAATACTAATAAATGTATTTATGACATCTAAGTTTTTAATTTGAGAGTCCTAACAATGTTAAGAGCCTAATACACGATGGGCTTTTGAACTCATAAAATTTGAACTATGGCCTCAACAAGAATCATGATTGATGGAAAGAGTGACAACATGACGTTTATCCAGAAAGCTCCAAGCTCAAACTTGACTAGTTGTAGTATACCGAATCAAAAGGTGCAAGTATGAAAAAAAGAATTTATTCCAAATATTTAAAATTTATTTTAAAAGAACGCAATTGTTCAACCTTACTATTATATGAGTGCCTTACTAAAGAAATATCGTAAAACCATGTTTGGAATGACATACACGTTTAGTCTATGATGACGGTCTTACTAAATAAATATCCGAAAGTTTCATGTTTTCTCGTACAATAATCTCAAAATCGTCTAAAGGAATTCTACGATGTTGATAATCACCAGAAGACTCTTCTTCACTCATCAGCTTTTCACCATCTATTCACATAAAACAAAAGAATCAAATATTGAGAATATAACTATCTTGAATATTTAATGATACGTAATAATGATAACTAGTTTATGACCTACCTGATTCAGCATTTTGTGATTTCTTAAAAGTATCCGTTGGAAATCGATGCATAACTCTAATAGGTTCAGGGATATAATAGCCCATCTCTATAGACTTAATCTACTGAGGCCTTTTACCTCTCTTTCGACCTTGCATACCAATGATAATTGATCAAAATTATTTTATCAAATTATTTGAGATACATAAATTGATATTAATAAATGTTTTTCGACTCATGAATAACTTTCTTGTTAGAATTTTCACCATCCTCCTTCCTGCTTGAAGAAAGACTTTTGGGGCATATGACAATCTTAATGAAGTTCTAAACCTCTACTTGTGATCCTAAAGCATTTATTTCACTCTATGTGGTAATAGTACTGTCACAAGGACAAATCTGATTTATATAAGTGTAAGAGCGATCTCGATAATAGAAATAGTAATTTTTATTCATGTGTTGAATCCCTATTAGTAATCTCTTCAAACTTTCACACTACTTACCTTATCCGCAACCCTACTACGGCTTGGACAAGGTACTGACTCAGTCATCTAATTTCTTGTTCTCTGTGCTTTTGAAAATGAGGACACCTAGAATAATATAATCATATTAGTACTTTAAAAATAGGCAATTCTTATGAAAGAAAAAAAATTAAAGGGAACATAAACAACAACTACTATGAAATTGATAATTAGAAGTCTAATAGTACACAGAGTTACCTAAACATACATATTGAAACAACACTATTTTTAAACTTACACTTACATTCTTTTAATATAACACATAAACCACAAGTTAATCTTCTAAAATTAGGTGATTTCCCTAATTTATTATATTTCTATTGAAGAAAAGAAAGAAATAGAACTTCCCCAACACTTTCTTTAGAAAAATTATGAAAAAGTGATAGGCACACAAAATATTTCTTGTACTTCTCAAGAATATAACTTTGGAGCATACAATCAGATAAGTTTGTGAGCATGATATATAATGAGATCGTGTCTCTGATTATGTAAATTTTCATATTCCATTTCTTTTATATGTTCTTATCGTTAAAACTTCAATTGTTTTCGCTTGATAACCTTGTTGAATTCAAAAAGAGATGGGCTCTGTATCAACTATCACTTCTTCGTCATCATTCAATGCGATTTCAAAGGCAGAAGGTAAAACAAAACTTTGAGGGAGATGAGAAGAATTAGGCAGGCTCTGATCAAGATGGAGTGGCAATAAGAAAATTATGAATTAATTTATCACGCTAAATTTTCCCGGAAAATCAAGAAGAAAATGTTGGATACTAAAAATTTATCCATGGCACTAATAACAAAATGTGTGAAAATGTGGGTACATCTTGAATTGCTATATCAAAAGTGGAAACTCTTACCTCTTCAATGTTTTGTGAAGCATCATTTTTAGATCCTTGTTTTTTGTTGCATGGGGTAAGTTTTTCAGAGTGAGGTTAAATAATGAGATCATGTTCATTATTACGTTAATTATGATATTCAATTTACTTTATACATTCTAATCCCTAAAATTCCAATTGTAATGTGTTGATTACTTTTTGGAACTCTAAACAAGACAAGGTAAACATTAATTGTCATATCTTCATCATTTTTTGGCGCAACATTTACGTTAGAAGGTGAAGCGACACCATGAGGAAGATCAAAAGCTCTAGGCAAGCTCTAATTAAGATGTAATTAGAAGAAGAAAATAGTTAGAATATTAATCAAGCTAAGCTAAAATTTCTTTAGTCAATGAACGAAACATTGGATTGGGAAAATTTATCATACATGTAATAACAAAAATTTCTAAAGCTATCAATTTAATTAATTCAATGTTTTCTAATTTCCATCTATTAAAATTACGTTGCATCCAATAACGTGGAAGGTAGTCATGTGAAAATTGCAAAATTGGTGAGGAGAATATACATTAATATCCGTTTATGCGTTTTTTTTATAGGGCAAAATACATTACATTCTAGAATGAGAAAACTTAAATAAAAATAAATCAAACTACTTAGATATTAAAAAACCTTATCATACTATTCATTAAATAGATGAAAAAGTTTAAACCACTTTTTGCTTTAAAACGGTGTGTTTTGGTATATTGTATAAAAAAATTAGCATATAAAGTAATTTGTCATATTTAATTACCTTACTAATCTCTTTTAGAATTTTCTAGACCTTGATATCAAGTATGTCATCACAAGGCTTGTCTTTCGTTGGAAGGAATTCAGTTCGCGTATTATTTAGAAATGCTTTTCGCATTATAGAAATATGAAATTTTAAAAATCTAATGCATTTTTGACACACAAACACACACACACACACTTATATATACACATACTTATGTAATTAAATTCATTTTTAATACACACACAAATATATATACATACATATATATCCATATATATTGGATCTTAACTTTCACAGGTTAAAATATGAGTAATAAGATGAATTACATGGCGGTTGAAACCTTTATACAAAATATTCTAATTGAATAATAAAAAATAATGATCAATTGAATATTTAAAACATCAAAAGAGAAAACATAATTGATGAATTCAATAAAAGTCAAAATATATATTCTAAATTTTCTTGATCTAGATAATTTTTTTCAAAATAGGGTGATGGTCAAGTTGTCAATTGAATAATGTGGATGTTAATAATGAAAAAAACTGTGAATCAAGACATAACACACAACGATAAAGTGTGAAATAAAAATAATAATAAAGAAAGAAATTCGCTTATTCAACGAAATCTTGTTGAACAATGAGATGCTAATGACAATTCATTGGAAAAAGCATGACAAAGAAATTTACCCTGTCAAACACTTGATTCAAAATGAAGTATAAGATGAATAGGTGGGTTCTACTGAATGTTTTGAATTCTCAAAAATGTATTACACCTTTAATAGATCAAATGGGTCAAATTGAGAGGAATACAAAATGATTACTGAAAACCTTTAAAACGAAGAAAATCTTCTTGTCACCTGCATATTAATGAGAAAAATTTTATCATGGACCAGATTCATATCCCTACCCGTGGAACTCTTGACTTGTACATAGCCACATCACCCCTCTGGTTGTTCTTGTCTCCAATTATAGAGACAAAAACAACCATAAGGATAATCTGACTTACTACAGGTCAAGAGGTCCATAGGTCCAAATGGACCTCGTCCATTATGAAACTTTACTATTACTTAGGCTAACTTATGTACTGTTCTTTTATTCAAGAAAAGTGTATTAATAAATCTTTATTTTTGTAAGATTCATTATTGAGTGAAAAGTAAATAGATAGGTTTCTCATTCAAAATTTAACACGTTATGTACACTAAAGAAGTAAATGCATGATGCATATATAGTGATAAGTTATCTTTTTCATTACGGGCCACTTATGAAATGAAACATATCTTGTATTGAAAGAAATATAATACCCATTTCTCAAAAATGATTTTTATTGAAATAAAATAATGATATATAGATTCATTCAAACATGTAGTGATTCAATTCAAGATTCATACCATTTCACGTTACAATGCAACTATTAATTCAAATTTAGAAGACTTTGATTCGGGTAAAAGTACAATATTACCTAGATTTCATCCCTCTTTTATCACTAATTATGACATAATAAAATTACGATATATAGTTTTTTACTTGATCTACAAACGCATTTTTATAACTAATTCTAAAAATGAGCACCTAATGTTGTTATAGATATTTTTTTTTAGAGAAATTGAGAATTCATAATGTGGGTATATTAGCTAAAACAGAAAAAGAAATACAATCCGATCATGTGCCATCACCCCAAAACACAAAGGCATCTAAAGAGTTTTAAAAAGTAGTTTATCCATCTATGACATAATTCTGTTTTAATATATGCTAAATTTTTGTATTAATTGGAGAATAATTTGATACTATATAAAAAAAGAGATATTGTATTGATGTAAAACAACTATATAATGATCTATATTGTATTTTCATTTTTCTATTCGTTTTTCATTAACTTTTTCATACAAATTTTTCCTCTAACGATGCTTCTTTTTTGCAATATTATACCATCAAAAGCGTATTTTTTGAAGAGAACAACATAATACTAATTTCCAATTCGTATACCAAGTATATCATATTTAAAGTTATCAATCGTTCTAAGCATGTTATGATCAAATTATTTTACACAATAGGTTGTAGTATAGTATTTCTTCTAGATTATACTGCCAAGGGTTTATAAATAAGTTGTACAAAATAGGAGAGAATCTTAATGTTGGCTACGAATACTTTAGTGGCTATTATGGTGGACAATAAGGCGATAATGCCTTAGTAAACAAGATCAAGTGAAATGTGCATAGTTTCAAGGGTGAAAGTGATCCAAATCTATTCCTTGTTTGGGAACGTCATGTGAAGAACCTATTCATGCTGAGAAATTATAGTGACATGGTCAAGGTTAAGTTAGTCATTGTCAAATTTTCATGTTATACACTTTATTGGTGGGAGTAAATTGCAACACAAAGGGTGAGAAATGGAAGAGGACAGGTTTAAACTTTATGCGAATTGAAGACTCTCATAGAAGAAAGATTTGTGCCGGAGCATTATTATAGGGAGCTTCACTACTAATTGATTACTCTTAGGCAAGGTAGTAAAATTATTGGAGGATATACACAAGAGATTGAGTTGTATATCATGATGTTGAGCTTGGAGGAAGACAAGGATACTATTGTTGCTAGATTTCCAAGTGGTTTCAATTGGGATATTGCTAGTTAACTAGAATCGAACCCTTACACCACTTATGAAGACATGTGCAATTCGGCAACCAAGATTGAAAATCAAAGGAAGAGGAGTGGTTTCTCTAAAACTACCCTTCCTTCTTCAAGAAATGTGGTGTCTATGCCCTTAAGCATCTACTTTAAAAGGTTATCCAAGGAAAGATGAAACACCTAAGGTGGCTTTCAAAGATAATCCTAAACCTACGAGTGGAAGAGAAAGATTGATTATCAATCCAACTGGTACTTCAAGTGCTATGGTGTGGGGCATATAGTCATAAAAATTGTCCTACCAAGAGGACGTTGATCTTTCATGAAGATTTAGGTGGTTAGATTGGAAAGGATGAAGAGGATTGCCAGGAGGGAAATGTTAAAAAGGAAGAAGAAAGTAGTGAAGAACTTTAAGGAATCACCTCTTTCGAAGCTAAAGAAGAAGGCATGAGTTTGGTGACTATTAGAGCTTTGTCTACTCAAGTCCTTGAAGAGGAACCGAGCATTGAAAGGGAGAACATCTTTCACACTAAATGCTTAGTGAGAGGTAAAATTGCTAACCTTATTATGGATAGTGGTAGTTGTACTAATGTAGCTAGTACCTATCTCGTTGAAAGTTGAGCCTACCTATCCTTAAGCATCCTAAACCTTATAAGCTTCATTGGTTAAATGATAGTGGGAAAGTTAAGGTCAACAAACAAGTGCTAGTTTCTATTACTAAGGGGTCATATAATGATGAATTATGGTGTGGCTCCCTACGCGAGTGGGGGCATTTGTTCTCAGGACGTCATTCGCAATATGATAGAAAAGCTATTCAAATACACTTTTGAAAAGGATGGCAATAAGTTCATGTTGAATCCTTTGACTCCTAGCCAGGTCTTTGAAGAACAAACAGAAAATGAGAGAAAAAGAAAGACTTGAGAGTAAGAGAAAGAGAAAGAGGATTGAAGAGGGAAAAAATTGAGGAAAAAGAAATGAGCGTGGAAAATCAAGATAGGAAAAATTAAAGAAAGACAAGAAAATTAGTGATCCAAAGAGTGATAGTTGCAGGAGAGAAAGAGATGTTTCTATGCAAAAGAGAGTGAGATCATAGAAGCTATTGAAAAAGAGGAGTTGGTTTTACTACTTTATTAAAAAAGTGCATTTGTTTCTACTAATGATCACTTGTCTTTCAAAAGTAATGCTTAGTAAAGATCAATAAAGAATTAATAGATGTCTTTCCCGAGGAGATGTCTAGTGGACTTCCTCCTTTGAGAGGAATTTAAGATAAAATTGATTTTGTGCCCGGTATGGTGTTACCAAATAGGCCGGCTTATACAAGTCCTCCCGAAGAGACCAAGGAGTTGAGAAGACAAGTTGAGGAGTTGCTCTTTAATGGTTATGTAAGAGAAACCTTGAGCCATTGTGCCGTCATCTGCTTGAAGTTTGAGTTTCTTCCTTTGAGCTCTTGTGATCAGTCCAAACATCAAATTCAAAGGTGATTGACTTAGCTGGTTCATATCACCTACCCATGACACTCTTGCCTTGTATTTAGCCACATCAACCCTCTGGTTATTCTTGTCTCCAGTTACGAAGAGAAGAAAAACTAGAATGATGATGTGGCATACTACAATTGAAGTGGTCCATTATAGAATTTTACTACTAATTCTACTAAATTAATTACCTTTCTTTTATTCTTTCTAAAGTGAGCTAAAGTTTCCTAATAAAACAACGCTTTGGTAATAAAAATTATGGATTAAAAAGTAAATAGTTAGCTTTCTCATTGTAAATTCAACATGTTGTGTACACTAAAGAAGTAAATGCATCATGCATCTATTATTCTTGATAAGTTATCTTTTTCATTATGGGCCATTTATGAAATGAAACATATCTTGTACTGAAAAATATAATACCCATTTTTCGAAGAAAATGTTTATAAAAGTAAAGGAACAATTTATAGATTTATTCAAACATGCAATGATTCAATAAAGATTCATAACATTTCACATTACAATGCACTATTAATTCAAATTAGAACATTTTGATTCGTTTGAGATAATAGTACAATAATAATTACATTTCATCCTTTTTTTATCACTAATTATGACATAATAAAATCACCACTTGTATTTTTCTTATCAATTTATAGCTACATTTTTATAACTTGATCTAAAAATGAGCACCTAATTGTTATATATATATATATTTTGACAAAAAGAGAATTCATTACGTAGTTATATCCACTAAAACGGCGAAAGAAATACAATCCAACAAAGTGCCATCAGCGCAAAACATAGAAGCGTCTATGGAGTTGGTGAAAGTAGCTAATCCATCTATAGCATAATTGTATTTTAATATATGTTAAACTCTTCATATTAGTTGGGAATACACTGATACTATATAAAAAAGAGATACAATATTGAAGTAAAACAACTTAATGATGGCTATTATATTTCAATTTTTATTCGTTTTGCATTAATTCTTTCACACAACTCTTTATCTCTAATATGCTTCATTATATGATGTCAATGCCATACTATCAAAAGCATATTTTTGAAGAGAACAACAAAATAATAATTTTAAGTACGATACCAACTATTTCATATTTAATGTTATCCATCATTGTGCACATATTATGATCAAATAATTTACACTATAAGCTAAAACTATAATATTTCTTCAAGATTATATTGTAAGCTATTAATATATCAATTTCTAGATTATATTACAAACTATTGATGTATCAATTTTACATTAGTATAAGTCCTTTAATATTTTCCTATAGCCTTTTGGATTACATAAATTTTCTAACGTAAAATTTATCCAAATTACACATACATTTCCCATTGTTTAACACTTCATAGTTAATAAATGCATACTATTACTTAATGAACAAATGAATTTTTTGATAAATAAATAATTATTCTATATGAAAGAATCAAAATCTCCGTAAAATATCCTTTTGTGTATCTATTTTCTTATTGAAAATCATATAGTAGAACATTCACAAAATACCCATTTGTTGGGTTGATATTTCTAACGTAGTCGTATAAGATAACTATTATAATTAAATGATATATATTTATATATATACATATAAATATGTATAGGTGTATGTATATATATGTATATATATGTATCTATATACACACATGTATGCACATATATAAATATGTATCTATATGAATATATACATAGATGTATATATAGGTATATCTATATATAAATATATATGTATATATGTATTGATATATGTAATATATGTGTTTGAATACATACATATACAATCACACACACTATCGATTAGAATAATTACACATCATTCACTAGAAAAAAACTTCAATCAAAGAAAAAGATACGAGTGCAAAATTTGTTGGAATAACTAATTGAGCACAATCAAAAAGACCATCCCGAATATAAGTTCAAAATTAAATATGTTCGATTAATTTATAACAATGTCTTCTTCTTTTTTTATTTAAGTACATTTTGTTTTCAATCAAAACAATCTAATCATTTCTTTCATTCTTAAATATCATTTTAAAATAACAAGTAAAATTTTTCGAATAAAGTGATGGATACCTTGGAATATTGGGAGAAAGGGCACAAAACATTCCATTTGAAATGATAAAAATTCCCACTTCAATGAATTTGTAAACATTAATAAAGTAACATAATGCTTTTATGAAAATGAACAGAATTCATATATTGTCCATCTCATTCTCATCTTATAGGAAATGTCACTGGAATCTATAGAATAATTTATCAAATTTTAAACACAACGTTGACAATTTTCACTAGATAAGTTATAACAAATTTTATTACAAGACAAATATGAAATGGATAAAATTTTTTAAACAAGATTAGACTATAAACATTTCTCAAAGAAGATGTTGATCAAAGTAGTGAATGATTAATTCATTCAAACATGTAACTATTCAAACGAAGATTCATGCCCTTTCATGTTATAATGCTGTCAAGGATATGCTTCATTACTTGATGTGTTCTTTTGGCAATATGATGCCATCAGAAGCGTGATGTTGAATAGAAAAACATATAATGATTTTAAATATGTATGTTATACTAGCTATATCTTATTTATTTATATCCATCACTTATCTATTATACTAAAAATTATGAATATATCATAGAAATTCTACGTCACTATATGTGCTTTTATATTTTCTTAAAACATTTGGATAATTTAGAGTTTTTACTGTCAGGTCAATTCAAATTATAATTCAAGTCACTATTTTTTAGAAATTATATGTGATCTTTATTGTTTACATCTTCATGGTTAATAAAGAGTACTATTGTTGCCAAAGCACTTCTTGTGTCTACGAATCAAATTTAAGAAGTTGTTAGGCATCGTTTAGGATCGAATTGGCATGAAATACTTTAAAATGTTATAGACAAGTTAGTCATTAATAATATATGATATCTTTTTCCCTAAAAATAAGAGCTATATAGATTGGAATTTACTATTGATTGTGACCATCTTAAAATGTGGAAAAAATTGTCGATGCTATTCTAACATCTATTGTTTCACCCTCTCATTATACTTCTAAATATTTTTTTTATTTTAATTGTTCGTAAATAATTCGAAACTGTTTATCCACTAATTGAATCTTAAATTCTTTTGGTTTCATTCTTCATATATGTGTACATGGATGTTTGACTAAGCTAAGAATTTTTTAGCGTAACTTGGGATTCAACCTTTATTTTCATTATAAAATAATGAACTTGGTGAATTTATTTTACAAAACTCGTATTATCTTAAAAAATTTGAAAAAGATTTCATATCTTTGTGTTTTAACTTTAAATATTACTATAGTAAGTTATTATATAGTAATGGTATTAATTTTTGCATGCGAATAGTTGGAATAATGACATTTACCTAAATTCCTCAATAGATATAAATATAGACAAATATGATTTTTTAAAGGAACTTTTTAGGGTGTTGAAGAAATGTTTTTATATACTATTTTTAGATAAAATAAATGCTTTCACATTGACTTTTAAGAGCATTTGCATAGCCAAAAAAAACTCTTAATGTAATTTAGATATGTAAAAAAAAAAAATTTAAAACGAATAAGTTGTATAAAAGATGTTGTCAAGAACAAATGTCATTTAAAATGTCTAAACCATAATTAACAAACATCTTTCTAAAGGGTTTTTAACGATACCTTATGAAGAGTTTATAAATACCTAAGAGCAATTAATACATTTACACCTAGTGCGTTTAAAATAATCCCTTCTAACTTCTGAACGCTTTTGAAAATAACTACTATGGCGCTTATGAATACCTTCATAGACCTTATTTATTATAGTGTGTCTTTTTATTACACAATAAAACAAGGCAATCAACGCTTTCGTAATGTTAGTTTATCCGAATGGTAAATATATATATGTATTTGTGATACATAAATCAACACACACAACCATATATATACATATACATTCAGAGTAAATCACCATATTTTCATAAATAAGCTATACTTTTCTTGTTTTACATAAGAACAAATTTTCGTTAAATTTCTATCTAAAAGCTTCTTTCAATATATCAACTACACAACAGAATTTGGCTATTTCTTTCATGCTAAATGAACATAGATGTTGGGCTTAGACATTCTCATTGACAAAAATACTCCTCACACTGGCTGCACTGGCACCCGAAAGAAACATGCCAGATTTTGCCGTGTAGCTGGTAAATTGATATTGTCAGTTATACATACCATTTTTTGGGTAGAAATTTATTTTTAGGTAAAACTAAAAAATTTAAAATTCCTTGTTCTTGAAATCTCTTCTTCCGTGACTTCTCTAAAATAACCGTAAGTATTTTTCCTACGTTCTTTTTTTCAAAGAGTATTTAGATATAACCTTTAAAACTTAGGAATAGCTTGGAAGTACTCTAATTACATTTAATTCCACAAATTTTTCACAAGCCTTTTCCTAATAAACTTAAACCACGATTCAAATTCTTAATAGTATTCGGAATCTAACTTTAAAAAAAGTAACTATTTTATCCCCCTTCCATATAAAAAAAGAACTATTTTAGCCCCCAAATAATACTTAATTAACTTAAAATTGTCGGGGTTTTATATTTTGATCCCTAAGCCTACATCCAAATTTTCATTTGTTATTTGATGAGAGAATTTAAGAAACGTTAAGACTAAGTGTTAAGTTGTAAGGAGAAGGATTAATATATGAGAAAGCTTCATTATTTCAAATACATGTTGCACTAAAATTGTCAAATAAGATTTTGAATGTCAAGAATATGAAATTATAAGCAAGCGAGCATAAGCTGTTTCGAGGGGACAAGGAGAAGGAGAAGGAGAAGGATTAAGTGAAATATTCAAACTCCAAATAAGTTTTAAGGAGAGCGTCATCATTTTTTACATGTGTTGCATTCAGATTATCGTAACATTTTGAATGTCAAATGGCAACACTATAGTAAATTACGATAAAAATTTATTATTGAAAGTTCTATGCATTATTTTGCTTGAGACCTTTCTTCTTCATTTGACACATTTAACAACCGTAAGATGGAAAGTCACATTAATATATGCTACCCACATTCTATCATATCAAGTGCATAACATAGAATCAACAACAAAAGGAGAAAGTATAATACTATTAAATTTATTTGTGGCATTTAAGATTGAATTTAAAAATCCTAATCACGTTTAGAGCCAAATAAGGCCATTTATCTAGATACATGATGGGCTTTTGACCTCATAGAATTTGAAGTATGGCTTCAGTATGAATCATGATTGATGTAAAGAGTGACCATAAGGCCATTTATCTATGATGTTGACCATCACAAGAAAAGCCTTCTTCACTCCTCAGCTTTTTGCCATCTATGCGTATAAAACAAGAAAATCAAATATCCAAAATTTAAATGTCTTGAATATTTAATGATATGTAATAATGATAAGTAGTTTATGACCTACCTTATTCAGCATTTTGTGATTTCTTAAAAGCTCCCATTTGAAATCAACGGATGACTCCAACAGGTTTAGGGATATAGTGGCCAATCTCTGTAGCCTTAATCAAGTGAGGCCTTGTACCTCTCTTTTGGCCCTACATATCAAAGATAATTGATCAAAATTATGTTATCAAATTATTTAAGTTACATAAATTTATATTAATGAATGTTTTTCAACTAACGATAATTTTCTGGTCAGAATTTTCTTCACCCTCCTTTCTGTTTGAAAAAAGACTTGTTGGGCATATCTCGTTGTCAATGAAGTGGTAAACCTCCACTTGTGACCTGAAGTGTTTATTTGACTCTATTTGGTAATAGTACTGTCACAAGAACAAAGTACATTTTAAAAAAGTGGAAGATCAATCTCTATCATAGAAATAGTAATTTGGATTCATGTGTTGAATCCCGACTAGTTGTCTATTCAAACTTTTAGACCACTTACATTATCCACAATCCTACTTGGGAATGGACGAGGTACTAAGTGAATCATCCAATTTCTTTTTCTCAGTGCTTTTAAAAACCAAGACACATAAAATAATATGTTCATTATTAGTAGTCTAAAAATTTGAGAATTATATAAAAGAAAAAAAGAAATTAAATGAAACTTAAACAAGGGCTACTTTGAAATTGAAATTACAAGTTTTATAATGTACATATTTACCTAATCATATATATTTAAACAACATTATTTTTAAACTTTCACTTATATTCTTTAAGTATAAATCACAAATTAATCGTCTAAAATTAGGTAACTTTTCCCTATTTTATTATATTTTTATTGAAGAAAAGAAAAAATAGAAGTTTTCGTGAACTCTCTTTAGAAAACTTACTTACGAAAAACCGATATGCACGCAAAATAGTTCTTATGTTTATCAAGTATATAACCTTTGAGCATATAATAAGATAAGTTTGTGAGAGTGATATATAATGAGATCGTGTATCTTATTATATAAATTTCCATTTTCCATTTCCTTTATGTTTTCTTACCTTTAAAACTTCAATTTCGTTCACTTGATAACCTTTTGGAATTCTAAAAGAGATGGGCTATGCATCAATAGTCACTTCTTCTTCATCTCTCAGTGCGACTTCAAGGCCCGAAGGTGAAGCAAAACTTGGAGGGAGATTAGACGCATTTTGCAGGCTCTAATGAAGATGTAGTGACAATAAGAAAATTGTTAACTAATTTATGATAGAAAATCAAGAAGAAAATGTTAGACACGAAAAATTTATCTATGGTAGTAATTAACCAAATGCGTGAAAATCTGGATCTAATTGATACTATTATTTTCTAACCTCCATATATTTATACAAAGTTGCACGTAATAGCAAGCAATGTTGGCAAGTATATATGACTTGAATGGTTGAAAAAAAACCTATATAATTCGAGGTCTAGAAACGTTCAGAAAAAACACATTAGTATCAATCTGTGTGAATTTTAGCAGGGTAAAATTTATTACAGGGTAAAATAAAAAGAAAAAAAGAAAAATTAATTAGTTTTTCTACAATTTCCTCCATAACAATTGTTTATGTCGACTATAAAAGTAATTAAATTTTCAGAACTATCTATAACATATGGTAGTTTGTGGATCTTTTATAATTATCAAAGATTTGAGATCAATAAAATAAGCACTTAATGATTTTTCACCATCAAGCATAAAAAACTATGGAATTTGAATTGCTATAGTAAAAGTGGAAACTCTTACCTCTTCAATATTTTGTGAAGCATCATTTGTAGATCCTTGTTTTCACTGCAAGGGGTAGGTTTTTCAGAATAACGTAAGAAAATTAGATCATGTTCATTTTTTACGTCAATTATAGTATTCAATTTACTTTATAAATTCTCACCCCTAAAATTTCAATTATATTGTGTTGATAACCTTTTGGAGCTTTGAAGGAGGCAGGGTTAACATCAATTCTCATATCTTCATCATCTTTGGGTGCGACATTGAAGTTAAAAGGAGAAGAGATGCTTTGTGGAAGATCAAAAATTTTAGGCAAGCTCTGATCAAAATGTAATTACAATAAGAAAATAGTTAACCAATTAATCAACTTAAGCTAAATTTTTTTTATACAGTGGAAGAAAATATTGGATGGGGGAAAACTCATCCATAGATATTATCATAAAAATATCTAAAACAATCAATTTAATTAATAAAATGTTTTCTAAATTCCATCCTTTAAAATTAAGTTGAATCGAATAGCGTGCTAAACGGGCATGTAGAAGTTGCTAGCATTTGACAAAAAATGTATTTAACTCAAGGCGTAACAAAATTAGCATAGAGAATATGCATTAAGACTTGTTTAGGTGGTTTTTAGTCGAGAAAAATGCATTACATTCTAGAATGAGAAAGCTAAAATAAAATAAAAGTAAATTACATAGATGTTAAAAGGGCTTGTCATATCAATCATTAAAAAAAAAAAGAGTATATAGAGTAAAGTAATTTGTCATATTTAATTACCTCACTAATCTCTTATAGAATTTCTTCGACCTCAGCGTCTAGTATGTTATCACAAGGCTTGTCCGCTGTTGGAGTGAATTGAGTTTTGCATGTTATCTAGAAACGCTTCCTGCACTACAGAAGTATAAAATTTTTAAAATCGAATGTATCTTTAATCCACACAGACACATACAAATATATATATATATATATACATTGGATCAAAACTTTGAGAGTGTAAATGGATCAAACTTGAGGTAATGAGATGCATAAAATGGTATTTGAAAATCTTTATCCAAAATATCCTAGTAGAATTAAGAGATGCTAATAAAAAATAAAGATCAATTGAAAATTAAAATAATCAACATAATTAATATAATTTATGAGTTCAAGAAAAGTTAAACTACAAATTCTACATTTTTTTGATCTGGATAAATTTTTTATAAAAAGGGTGATGGTCAAGTTACCAATTGAACAACGTGGATATTAATAATGAAAAAGACTGTGAATCAAAATATTATAAACAACGATAAAGTGAAAAATCAAACAACTAATAACGAAACAAATTTACTTGTCCAACAAAATCTTGTTGAATTTTGAGATGCTAATAGCAATTAATTGGGAAAGCGATGAAGAACAAATTTACTCCGTAAAACACTCGATTCAAATGAAGTATAAGATGGATAGATGGGTTCTTCTAAACGTTATAAATCCTCAATCATGTGTCATACCTTTGACAGATTCAACAGGTCAAATTAAGAGGGATACTAAATGACTATAAAAACTGTTAAAAAGAAGAAAATCTTCTTGTCACGTGCATATTAGTTAGCAAATATTTTTTATGGACCAGATTCATATCCCCACCCATGAAACTTTTGGTTTGTATTTTTCCATATCAACCTTTTGGTTGTTCTTATCTTCAATTATTGAGATAAGAACAACAAAAAGAACGATGTAACTTACTACAGGTCAAGATGTCCCCGGGTCTATATGGACTTGGTCTACAATAAGGTCTTATTATTAATTAGGCTAACTTAATTACCTTTCTTTTATTCTGGAAAAGTCTGGATCAAATTTTTATAATAAAATATTATTTTGGTAAAAATCATTATTTAGTAAAAAGTAAATAGACAGTTTTCTCATTCAAAATTCAACACGTTGTGTACACTAAATAAGTAAATGCACCATGGATCTACAATTCTGGATAAGTTATCTTTTTCATTACGGGCCACCTTATGAAATGGAACATACCTTTTACCAAGAAAATGTAATAACCATTTCTCAAAGAAGATGTTTATAATAATATAATGCCATTTAGATTCATTCAAACATGAAATGATTCAAATAAAGATTCATACATTTTCATGTTACTCTATAACTTTCGATTCATTTGAGATAAAAGTACAAATTAATTGGATTTCATCCCTCTTTTGTCACTAATTATATAGCAAAATCAATACATATATTTTTTAATCGATCTACAGCTGCATTTTTATAACTAGCTATGAAAATGAGCACTTAAGGAACGTTGTTATATATATAGAGAGAGAGAGAAAGAGAGAGAGAGAGAGAGACGACAATTTATTATATAGGTATATCCACTAAAACAACAAAAGAAATACAATTCAAACCAAGTACCATCACGCCAAAACATAGGGGCGTCTAAAGAGTTCGAAAAAATAGCTAATCATCTGTGACATCATTCTTTTTTAGTATATGTTAAATTATTCATATTAGTTAGAGAATACTTTAATACTATATAAAAAAGAGATACTATATTGATGTAAAACAACTTAATGGTAGAAACTATATTTTCATATTCCAATTCGTTTTGTATTAATTCTTTGATACAAAAATTTTTCCTCGAATATGTTTCATTATTTGATGTCTATGTTCGCAATATCATAGCATCGAAGCATAGTTTTTGAAGAGAACAGCATAGTAATAATTTCCAACACGTATACAAACTATATCATATGTAATATTATCCATTATTTTGCACATGCCCATGAGCAAAGAATTTTACATGATAGGTTGTACTGTAATATTTCTCAAAAATTATATTGTAAATTATGAATATATCAATTTTGCATTAGTATAAATGCTTTTATATTTTCCTGTAGCCTTTCTGATTACTTAGATTTTTTAACATTAGATTTACTCAAATTACATAGACATCCACATTGTTTATCACTTTATAGTTAATAAATGCATACTATTAATTAATCAACAAATGAAGTTTTTCTTAAATAAATATCATTTTAACTCGAAGAATTTGAATCTTCATAAATATCCTTTATTTATATATAATCGTTCTATACATATTTATTTATTTATAAATATGCATATGTATTACTATTATTTATTACTATACATTTAATAAAGAATACTGCTATTGTAGCCAAAGGACTTATTGTTTCTTTGAATCCAATTAAATGTCGTCAGTGGGCATCGTTTAGGAATGAATTGGTGTGAAATACATCAAACTACTATACATAGGTTAGTCATTAATAAAATATGATGTCTTTTTCCCTAAAAATAAATAGACTTTAATGAATTGTTGATGTGACCATATTCAAATACGGAAAGAATTGGCAATGCCATTGGAGCATATACTATTGGGCCCCACTCATTATACTTCTAGATATTTTTATTCTTTTTAATCGTTTATAAATAATTCTAAATTGTTTATCCAATGATCGAATGTAGTTGCTTTTAGTTTAATTTTTTTGTTTATGTCACAATGGATGTTTGACCAAAGTAATGATATGGATTCATGTACAATTCATAAATATTTCTTTACATATTAAGTTAAAACTTCGGATTCCTCATCTATCTTTACGTATAAAATAACGAACTTGGTGGATTTATTCTACTACGCTCTTATTACCTTTTGTTATAATATTTGACTTTGCAATTTCAGTAAAAGAATTTGAATATTTTATATCTTTGTGTTTTAACTTTGCATATTGTAATGAAAAATTCCTTATATAGTACTGGATGTTTTTTTATATGTATTAGTATTTGAATGGTAAAAATTGAAATAATGGCATTTATCAAAATTCCTTCATGGACATAAATACAGACAAACATGAGGTTTTAAAGGAGTTTTTTAGGTGTTGAAGAAATGTCTGTACGTTGTCTCTTTTTAGATAAAATAAATGCTTTTACATTGGATTTTATGGCCATTTGCGTAGCCAAAAAAATACTTTTAATGGAATTTAGATATGTCAAAAGAATTTCAAAATGAATAAATTGTATAAAAGTATACCGTCACAAATAAACGTCATTAAAAATATCTAAGCCATTATCAATAAACATCATTCTAAAGGATTTTCGAAGATGCCTTTTGAGGCATTTATAAACACCTAAGGGATATTAACGCACTCACGCATTGAGCATTTAAAGTAATCTCTTCTAACTTCTAAACACCCTTAAAAGCAACTACTAGAGCGCTTATGAATACCTCCACAAACCTTATTTGTGTTAGTGTGTCTTTCTATTACACGACAAAACAAGGCAATGGATGCTTTTGTAATATTAGTTTACGTGGAATAATAAAAACCATGTCTCCAACCACATACATGTTCCGTGTATCATAAATATCTTAATAACAAATATCCTAAAAAAATTCATACTTCTTTGTATAATAGTCTCTAAATAAACTAGAGGATATGATTATGGCTATGGATGAAGTCTAGATAGATTCAAGTCCAAGAGATAGAGGTACAAGATTGGTTGAAATGAATACGTTAGAGACCAAGCTGGAAGTTCTAGATTGTTGGATCAGTTTTGAGGAAGTTAAATTTCAACAGTTTTAATCCATCAAATTAACAAGTGTCCTTCATAGCATTTGTAGAAGACTTTCAGGTTTCCATACCAGTATAATATATTTCAAACTAAGTTCATTTGAATATCCAAGAGTTATCTGAAATTCAATATTTTTGGAATTTGTTCCCGTTTTAACACCCTTTTGTAAATTGACCATAAGTTGAGTTAGAGACATCCAAATGACTTTACTCAAGATGCACTGGAAAGCTTAGGCAATGCGCTAAAACTTCTATGAAGGATGCAGGAGCCGATTCAGAAGGTTTCGGCCGCAGTGTCAACATGCCATTAACATGAGTTCATATTATGTGGTATCAGAGCCACTTCACTTTGAGGTGAAACATGATGTGTTTTTATTGAAAGAATAGAAAACGAAAGGCATACAATATGGAATGTTTCTGACAGAAAAAAAGTTTATATGCAAAGATTCATGAAAAGTGTAACAAACAAAGTCCGAATTGAGTTGAATTTGTTGAACATGAAAGATATTTGAGTTTCAGTTATTTTACAACCGATTTGAGTGGATTTGGTGCTCATTTGGTTGTTCTATTAATGTATTAGTTGCAAAGTGTTTTGTGTTTGCGGTTACAGAAACATGTTGATTAATCCCCTTAAAACTTATTTTATACTTATCAGATTTGATCAAAATTTGCACCTAAACTCATCCTCATTGAGTAAGGAATATTTCTGGCAGGGTTCAATTTATTTGGAGTTATATTGATGAAGCAATTGTAAAAATCGTACAAGGAGTCAAACATGCTCTGTTTTTTGGAATTTGTCTAGTACTCTTAAAATTTCTTTTATTGTGCTATCAAATTGTCTTTGTTTTCATTTAAATCATTTTCCTTGGAAATTCTCATTGTTGTCTTTGCTTTTTCCTTCGTGGAGATGAATGTTTCTTTGACTAATGCACTTGAATTATTTTTTGAAACTCTATGCATTTTTTGTCTTCTTGGGAATTTATTGTTTGATCTTCTAGTTGAAAATGCTTTTGTAATTTGGTGGAACTAGAAGCCAAATAGAAGACTTTAGAAGGAGATGATTGTAAAAGGCAAGAGGGCGAGATTCTTATTATAAAAGTGGAAGAGTGTGAGTGAAGCACGAGGGCTGAGTTACAATCATCTTGAGTGATACACTAAGGGAGTGGTGAGGTCCATGTTGTATCAACAAGAAAGGATACTAGGTACTTGAATAGAACTACTAGTATATCAGTTTGTCAAGATTTGAAGGAAACCGCGAGGTCCCTGCAATGTCCACTTAATAGAGTGGAAAGGCACCTTGGAAATATTGAGAAGGGGTTGGAACAAAGGGAATATGAGCATGCAATTGGTGGATACAATGAAATCATGGATATCAAGCGTATCATGAAGGGGATTCTTACTATAAAGTTGGTCAAAGTTGTACGAATAGGAATGAAGGTATGGTAAGAAACTTTCAAGAAGGTTATGAGAGCTATGAAGGTTCTAGATATTCCTACATGGATGATGGATATGGGCATGCTATGCATATGAAAAAGGTACTATAGAATAGAAATCTATGAATCTCAAGAGAGGATGAAGTCCTTCCTTTATGAAGAGAAGTTCTCCAGCAACATTCACAATGTGCAGAGAAATATTTTATCCCCTCTTTGAAGACAAAAGGAAGCAAGGGAAACTTGGGCTCAAAAGAAAGATTTGAAGAACAACCAAAGAGCGTTGGAGTTATGTCTAATGACGATATTGGAAAGATAATTTCCATTGGTGAACCTTGTAGTCCTTGGAGCAAGAAGAGTGAAAATGAGGAGAAGACAAGAGCCCAAGAAGTGATACTAGACAAGAATGATATATGTGAGGGAAAATAAAGTCATGAAAGAAAAGAAAGAGTGGAAGAAAAGGATAGCATTAGTTAAGAACATTGTTTTCTTGAATACATATCTTCCTTATTTGAGATAGTTGAAAGAGATGAAAGTGAAATCTCAAAAGAAAGAAAAGCGAGAACAAACAAAGAAAAAGAGAATTTGTTTGGAGAACATGACAGAATCAAAGAAGAGAATGGGTGTGAAAGTGCCTCGGAAGGACATTATAAAAGTTCCTATTTTCTTGAGCTACCATTGGATTCACACATAAGTGAGAGGATATGCTTATTGGCTAACCAAATTAACCCCCTTTCCTTTCTCTTATTTCTTCTTATGTGCAGAATTTTCCAGGTAAGAGGAAGAGAATTAAGGGAAAGCTTCATCACAACCGTAAAGAAATATAAATAAGCTTTTCTTCTAACTCCTTCCTTACCTTCGAGCGTTGAATTTCCAATTAAGGAATTGAAGTTACTCTTGAATGCACGTGTGTCCTTGTTGGTAGAATCTCATTCTTTCATGTGAGGATGTTTTGAAATGCATATGTAATCATTCTTGATGTAAATCTATGCTTACTTGTTCTTTGCATGACTAAGTGTTTACCTTCTTGTATTACTTTCGAGGAATATCTTGTGGAATAAAGACTAAATATGAGCTATTTTGCTGTATCCTTGAGTTGTTAAACGATGATATCATCATAGAGCCTGTGATTGCTAGTGCTTTATATTCTTGTGCTTTTATATGATGTAAGGGTGGTATCCTTCTTAAATCTCTTGTTGAAAGTTATAGTTCAAAAAAATTAGTTGGTTTACTTGTTCTTTACATGATGATCTTCATGATAAGTATGTGGAAAACTTAGTTGAAGATTGTAGTGACGAATTATCTTTCCTTGATACTTTTGTGAAATATCATGAAGCTTTACTGTTCTAAATCAACTTTTGCTCTATGTGAATGAACATTTTGAATTTCCTTGCAATGGACATTAAGTTTTGAACGATGATGAGTCTTCGAAGACTATTGAGTACATACAATTGTGCTTTTCAATTCATTCATTTGCATTTCAAAGGAGTCCATCTTATTTTTGGAAAGTTAAAAGAAAAAGGGAAAGGAATTTTTATGATGTTAAAGGTTCATGTTTCTGGTTTGTTGAAAACTATGTTTGAAAATGGTATTGTTGAACTAACTGTGAATAAACCTGAGAAACATTTTGGTCCTCTTATTTCTTTAATTGAAATTCTCTTGAAATATGCTAAATGATTTGTTCGTTCAAAACAGAGTTCTTCTGCCTATCATTTTAATAATTTCTTTTATAGAACATTATCTAACCATTTTCCCTACAAGAAGCTTATATGTGTTTATTTTTAAGAGGGAATTTAAAATTCGTTCAAAGATGAGCACATCTTTTGGCCTCACATGAGAAAATATGTGTAGAAGTTCATTGGTCATTGCTTAGAGTGTAAAAGAGCCAGGTCTACAACTTTGCCACATGGTCATTATACTCCTCTAGATGTGCCTACAGTACCTTGAGTAGATATACCTATGGATTTTATTCTTGGACTACCTAGGTCACCTAAGGGAACAAATTCTATCTTTGTTGTATTAGATTGGTTTTCTAAAATGGCTCATTTTATACCTTATAAGAAAACTGATGATGCTAGTCGTGTTGCGGATTTGTTCTTGACTTGGATATCTGTTCGATGTAGATCCTCTTTTGATTGTAGATTGAATTCCACACCTTCACAAGACCACCTGCTTTGATGAGAAACCTCTATTGAGGATTTTGTAGTTACAACACTCCAATAGAAAACCTATGAGGATCTAAGCCTCATAAGCCTAATATTGAGAGGCAAAACTCATTCCCAATTTGATAGAAAGAACCTTGAGGAAACTAAGGCCTCACAACCCCAACTACACAAACTAGAAGACCTAAGATTAATCGAATCTAAGAACAAGAAGTCTAAGACTCAATTAAAGAAAGGAATTAGATGTTCAATTGATTTCACAGATTCCTTAGTCTAAGGCAAACAATTGTTCACAAACTAAGGAGATTAACCCTTAGCAAGCTAACTAAGAAGGGAGAAGAACCCTAGACATAATTTTTACATCTAATTTGCTCCCTTAAGTGATCCTTGCTTGTTGTGCAAATTAAGAGCAACTTGGAAGACTACGCTCGACCTTCAAAACCTTTAAGCTTGATCTTCAAAGCATTCTCCGGGTAAACAACCATGGCATTATCCACATTTCCATCGAGTATCTTTGATCTTCTTCCGCCTTGTAATAGTGAGTGGTCAAAGTAATAAGTTTTTAGCTTCTTGGCTTTCTCAATATACATCATCCGCCCCACCTTAGAAAAGATTCATCCTCGAATCTTGACCTATATCAAACAAAGACATATCAAAATATTAAAGGTAGCACTGAAAGAAATTCAATCGGAAAATCAATTATAGAAGCAATAAAGTATTCAAGAATGTGCAAAGGCTCATTGCTACGGCAACAAGCTTAGAGTTGTGTTGGGGAAGACCATCATTCGAATCTAAGGTGACCCAACCAAAAACCTCCGGGATAAAAAACCAATCATTTCAATCCAAACTTCTTGTTGATGGCAGTAACAACGTCATGATTCTTTGAATAGATATACGTGGTTAACTTCTTGTTCGGCTTGTCATATAAGTGCAAAATATTACCTAGCAAATCAAAAGACAGTAGAATTTTGAAACCATAATCAACTTAAAGAAAAGAATAAAATGTAGTAGCATAATAAGCGTGATGGGACGCAAACTCGAAGAGGTAAACAAATTTGCCATGGAGATCTGGTCTTCTTCTTTGTTACATCCATCAAAAGACTAGCTAGCATGCTAAGTGCTTTGTTGAAGCCCTTATGATATCTTGTTAGTCATGGAAGCTTCGATCATCAAATGAATTCTTAGAAGTAAACCAATCTTTGATTGCTTGAACCGTATTTGCATCCACTTGGAAACCTTGAAAATACACTAGATAACCTGGGAAAGTACCATGTTTCATAGAAAACTCACATTTTCCAAGGTTAGCATATACTTTCACCTTCCTAAAGATAGATAAACATGATTAAAACTAGGTGGTTGGTGCATGTAAATGGTTTCATCAAGTTCACCATGCTAAAAGGCAGTTTTAACATCCACCCGTTCAATCTCAAGATCAAAGAAGGCAACAATAGCAAGCATAATTCTAATAGTTTTATATTTAACAATAGGAGAAAAGATCTCATTAAAATCAATACCTTCAACTTGAGAAAAAAACTTTTGCAACTAATCTAGCCTTGAACCTTGGAGGTTCATTAACGATTCATGTTCTTTAACTTTGAAAATCCATTTACAATCAATCGACTTTTGTTTTGGTGGTTTAGAAACAAGCACCCAGGTTTTGTTCGTATGCAAAGAAGATATTTCTTCACTCATAGCATGCATCCACAAACAGTGATTAGGACTCTTTAAAACATCAGAAAAACATACAAGTTCTTTCTCTTCAACAAAAGACATAGTGGCAAAAGCATAAGAAAGTATGTGAAAAACCATACCTAGAAGTTTCCTTTAACACTCTTCTAACCCTATCTCTTGATAGTTGGTAATATCTAGGGGCTTATGCTTGTGCTTCTGGATGATCCTCATCATCATCAGAGTTACCTAGATCGAGCTTATCGGGTTCCGGAATACTAGTTCGGTTACCAGACTCCTCATTAGGTTCTACTGTTTCGGGTTCTAGTGTGTGCTCTTGAGAAGGTTCAGAGTTGTCCTCCACCTCCACAAGAATGTTCCCAACTATGGGTTTAACGGTAGAACCCTCGGGTTTGGTTTCAGTTCTAAGACAGGGCATGTGTAGTCCGTTAAAGACTACATCTCTACTCACGACTACCCTCACACCCGGTTCACCTCTAAGCCACACTCTGTAATCCTCTACCCCACTAGGATAGCCTATAAACACTCCCTTCTTAGACCTAGGGTCTAACTTCTCTTCCCTTTGATGTGTAAAAGTAGCACACCTATACACTCTAAGGTTGGAATGGTTTTGTGGTTGGCCGGTCCACAACTCTATGGGAGTTTTGAATTATAGCAGTAGTAGGAGATCTATGTACAAGGTAAACTGCTGTACTAACAGCCTCTCCCTAATAAAGGTTTAGGAACCCCAGATGAAACCAAAAGACTCCTAACATGATCCATAATGGTCCCGTTTATCCTCTCAACTACCCCTTTTCGTTGTGGGTTGTGCCTAACGGTTCTATAATGCATAATACCATGCGAAAGCACACAAATCATGAAATTTCTTGTTATAAAATTCTGTTTTATTTCCGATTTGATTTTCGAAAACACGTTTCCATTCATTAAACATTGGAAAACTTTGATATTTTGTTTTCAAAAGAAAAAACAAAACATGCCGAGAAAAATCATCAACATTAGAAAGGAAATAAACATTGCCACCAAAAGTAGATACCTTTTTAGGACCCCAATGATCACAGTACACGTAATCAAGAACATCACTGGATTTGCGTATACCCGCGGAAAAACTTAGTTTGTGTTGTTTGCCAAGCACACAATGATCACAAAAATCTAAAGAAGTGATTTTATCATTGTTTAAAAGATTTTGTTTGTGTAAATAGTACAAACCCTTTTCACTAATGTGGTCAATCCATCGATGCCACAACATAGTCTTTTAAGGAAAAGTTTTAGAAAATAATGCAGATGATTCACAAACCGTTTTTCCAAGAAAGGTGTACAACCCGTTTTTCTTAAAAACTTTGAGCATGACTAGAGATTCTTTACAAATACGTAAAATCCCATTTTCAGATTTATAAAAATACCGATTTGTATCAAAATAACCAAGGGATATTATGTTCGCCTAAGATCAAGCACATGTCTCACTTCGGTCAATTTTCTAGTCATACCATCATGCATTTTGATAAAAACATTTCCAATTCCCTTGACATCACAAACCTGGTTGTTTCCCATAAAAACTCTTTCATGATCAAGGGGTTTAAAATCAGAAAAACCAATGCTTGTTAGGTGTCATATGATAAGTGCAACAAGAATAAAGAGTCCCCTCATCAGATACTTTAGAGGTAGATAGGGATGGGGATACACACAAAACTTCAAAAAATATAGAATTACAATCTAGTTCAAAATCAAGTGTTTTATCGGTTTTATCCTTCCCATTACCTTGTTTACATAATTTTTCATCTTTGATTCGTTTAAAACATTTATTTTTCATATGACCAAGTTTACCATAGTAGAAACACTTCACTCTATTCTTATCTCAAGATTTAGACCTCCCTTTACTTTTAGAGAGGTGACTAGAAGGTTCTCTCTCGGTCAACCCTCCCTCGCACAAAAAGATTCTCTCCGTTTGTTTTATTTTCTTGTCGCAAATGTAAATCTTTTAATTTCAAAGTGTTTTTCACATAAGGAAGAGTTAAGTTATCTCTGCCATACTTGATAGCAGATTTCACATCATTAAATGACTCAGGAAAAGCATTCAACAAAATAACAGCAATGTTTTCATCAGAAATGGTTTCTCCAGCATTTTGGAGTTCTTAAACAATTTTATTTAAATCATCCATATTTTCAGAAAGGGATTTTGACCCACACATTTTCAAACTGAAGAGTTGTTCTTTAAAATAGATTTGTTTCATAAGGACTTCCTTAAATAAAGTTTTTGAAGTTTTGTCAAGATTTTATAAGCATTGTCTATTTCATTTATTTCAAATGCAAGGTCTGACAGCTATGTGCATCACCAATTTTTTTAGCACGTATTTCCCCTGTCTAAGACTCCGGATACTTGTCAGGAGTACAAATAGCGGATGCAATTTTGTTTTGGACTAAAACAAGTTTCATTTTTCTGCACCACTTTACTAAATTGGATTTGCCAGCAAACTTGTCTGTTTCAAGCTTTGGAACATACATGTTATATAGTGGAAAATAAGAGTAATCATGGGCACGCAAAATAAAAGATTTAAGAAAAAGTTTTTCCACAAAAATTGCCAAAAAAAATATAGCTAGAAATATGCAGACAATAAACTCACAATAGATCAATCGAGATAGGAAAGGCTGAGTAATGACCCCCAAAATAGTTGATCAACGAGAGAAACAATATAAATAAACATAGGCTGAGCAAAAAAAACAAATGATTAGCCCCCACACACACACAATAAAACAATCACCATGATCACGAGACAATAAAGAAAAAATTTTCGCAATCAAACAAGAAAAACACCAAGACACAAATAAAGCCAGGCTTGGGTTTTTGTTTTTGAAAGAAAAACAAATATCACAAAAATTTTGATCCATGAAAAGAGATGTAAATAGAAAAATATATATCCAAACAATAAATTAAACGAAAGGAAAGCGGAAAGCAGTAATAGTGACCTATGCTAGATTCACGGAATTCAACAGTTCCCATGAGTCCAGAAAGCAACCTGGGAGGTTTCGGATGACGTCTGCGTCGATGGAGGAATGTAATAGACACAAGACACCAGAAAGATCAAATCTACTTCTGGCTCTGATACCACTGTTGAGAAGAGTACACTGGTGATCTGTCCTGTTACATAAACAAAACATCCTACAAACTATTAGAAAAGTAGGGAAATAAAAAGAATATAAACTAAATCTCTTCTATTATAATAACCGGATAACAACTCTTAAAAAGGCTCTTCAAAATCAAATGAGGTGTCTGAAAAATGGACTACCAATTCTTCTTCAATCTAAAGTACATGCAAAACAGATAAAGAAAAAACGGATGAAGCTGGCGAAAATTGGATGTTCGATTTTTTCCACAACAGACATAATCGGACAACCAACTCTCAAAACTGGACGACTAACATAGAAAAACTGGACGACTAGTTTCTGTGTAAGAGAGGAGCACAGAGATATTCGGACGCAAAAACGGATGAGGAAGAGCAAAACCAGACCTGTTTTGCTCTAAAATATAGATTCTCGATCTAACCCTCAGGACAATGGGTGAGCCTCACATACAACAACAATCTAATCTCTCACTCTCGGTTTTCTCCTTCACAAGCCACCCAAGTACGCAGTCAACCAAAAATGGCGACAAACAGCGGTAACAACAGAAGAATTCACAGAGAACAGACAGTAACAGAGGAATAAGAAACTGTAGAGAAGAAGAAGGGAGAAAAGAACGTAGAAGCTTCACACAGAGTTATTAGTAACCTCATATAAACAGTAGGAAAGATGAGAGTACTTATAGAGTTCATAAGGTAGACACATTTAACAACAAATGAACCATCTGGAAGAATCGTTTGAAACAGAACAGTCAAGTACCTGGAAGACTCTTTCAAAATACTAATAGCCAAGTCAACTGGGGAAGACACAAGAAAATATTGGATTGTTGGCAGCCCGGCCCGTTCGGCATGTTGGATTAAAAATAAACTCATCCTATTTGAGTTCTGAGGCTCAGTCCAACTCGTCATAGGGTAACAGAACATGGGCTGAGAAAAGAAAAAAATTGTGAAAAAAGGCCCAACAGGCCTACAGTAATTAATGAAATCTAATTGATTAATTAAATACTGGAGTGCATCAACATTTCCTACATGTAATGCATTCAAATTGGCATAGCATTGTTTTTGAAGGGGAGTAGGTAATCAATGTAATTGAGATAAAGTAAATTTCGATCAAAATTGATTATTTAATGTTTTCCAAAAAAAAATATTGCTTATTGAAAGATTTGTTCATTATTTTGCCTGAGACATTTCTTCTCCATTTGGACACTTTTTTTTATTAGTCCATTTTACACATTAACAACATTAAGATGGAGTCATATTAATATATATTACTCACATTATACATCATATCAAGAGAATAATATAGAATCAATAACAAAAGGTGAAATTCTAATACTAATAAATGTGTTTATGACATCTAAGTTTCGAATTTGAGAGTCCTAACAATGTTCGGGAGCCTAATACAGGGATGCGGCTTTGAACTCATAAAAATTTGAAGTATGGCCTCAACGTGAATCATGATTGATGGAAAGAGTGACAATAAGACGTTTATCCATAAAGCTCCAAGCTCAAGCTCAAAACTGATTAGCTATAGTATACCTAATCAAAAGGCGCAAGTATGAAAAAAAAGAAATTATTCCAAATATTTAAAATTTATTTTTAAAAAAAAGCAATTGTTCAACCTTACTATTACATGAGTGCCTTACTAAAGAAATATCCTAAAACCATGTCTAAAGTGACATGCACGTTGAGTCTGTCATGAAGGTCATACTAAATAAATATCTGAAAATTTCATGTTTTCTCGTACAATAATCTCAAAATCGTCTAAAGGAATTCTACGATGTTGATAATCACCAGAAGAGTCATCTTCACTCGTCAGCTTTTCACCATCTATTCACGTAAAACAAAAGAATCGAATTTTGAGAATATAACTATCTTGAATATTGAATGATATGTAATAATGATAACTAGTTTATGACGGACATGATTTAGCATTTTGTGATTTCTTAAAAATATTCGTTGGAAATCGATGCATAACTCTAATAGGTTCAGGGATATAGTAGCCCATATCTATAGACTTAATCTACTGAGGTCACCTCTCTTTCGACCCTGCATACGAATGATAATTGATAAAAATTATTTTATCAAATTATTTGAGTTACATGAATTGATATTAATAAATGTTTTTCAACTTACGAATAACTTTCTAGTTAGAATTTTCATCATCTTCCTTCCGACTTGAAGAGAGACTTTTGGGGCATATGCCATTCTCAATGAAGTTGTAAACCTCAACTTATGACCCTACTGCATTTATTTGACTCTCTATGGTAACAGTATTGTCACTTGAACAAATCTGATTTTATAAAAGTGTAAGAGCGATCTCGATAATAGAAATAGTAATTTTCGTTCATGTGTTGAATCCCTATTAGTAATCTCTTCAAACTTTCACAGCACTTACCTTATCCACAACCCTACTTTGGCTTGCACAAGGTACTAACTCAATCATCTAATTTCTTGTTCTCTGTGCTTTTCTAAATGAGGACACCTAAAATAATATATTCATTATTAGTAGTTTAAAAATAGGAAATTTTTATGAATGAAAAAAAATTAAAGGGAACATAAACAACGAATATTTCTTATACTTCTCAATCAGATAAGTTTGTGAGCTTGATATATAATGAAATCGTGTCTCTTATTATGTAAATTTTCATATTCCATTTCTTTTATATGTTCTTATTGTTAAAACTTCAATTGTTTTTGCTTGATAACCTTGTGGAATTCGAAAAGAAATGGGCTCTGCATCAACTGTCACTTCTTCATCATCATTCAGTGCGATTTCAAAGGCATAAGGTAGAACAAAACTTGGAGGGGGATGAGACGAATTAGGCAGGCTCTGATTAAGATGTAGTTGCAATAATAAAATTATTAACTAATTTATCACATTAAATTTTCCCAAAAAATCAAGAAGAAAATGTTGGATACTAAAAATTTATCCATGGTACTAATAACAAAATGTGCCAAAATGTGGGCACATCTTGAATTGCTATATCAAAAGTGGAAACTCTTACCTCTTCAATGTTTTGTGAAGCATCATTTTTAGATCCTTGTTTTTTGTTGCATGGGGTAAGTTTTTCAGAGTGAGGTTAAATAATGAGATCATGTTCATTATTACGTTAATTATGATATTCAATTTATTTTATACATTCTAATCCCTAAAATTCCAGTTGTAATGTGTTGCTTACTTTTTGGAACTCTAAACAAGACAAGGTAAACATTAATTGTCATATCTTCATCATTTTTTGGCGCAACATTTACGTTAGAAGGTGAAGCGACACCATGAGGAAGATCAAAAGCTCTAGGAAAGCTCTAATTAAGATGTAATTCGAAGAAGAAAATAGTTAGAATATTAATCAAGCTAAGCTAAAATTTCTTTAGTCAATGAACGAAATATTGGATTGGGAAAATTTATCATACATATAATAACAAAAATTTCTAAAGCTATCAATTTAATTAATTCAATGTTTTTCTAACTTACATCTATTAAAATTACGTTGCATCTAATAACGTGAAAAGTAGTCATGTGAAAATTACAAAATTAGTGAGGAGAATATACATTAATATCCATTTAGCATTTTTTGATAGGGCAAAATGCATTACATTCTGGAATGAGAAAACTTACATAAAAATAAATCAAACAACTTAGATGTTAAAAAAGCTTATCATACCATTCATTTAATAGATGAAAAAGTTTGAAACACTTTTCGAGTTTAAAACGGTGTGTTTTAGTATGTTGTATAAAAAAATTAGCATATAAAGTAATTTGCCATATTCAATTACTTTAATAATCTCTCTTAGAATTTTCTAGACCTCGATATTAGGTATGTCATCACAAGGCTGGTCTCTTGTTGGAGGGAATTCAGTTCACGTATTATTTAGAAATGCTTTTTGCATTATAGAAATATGAAATTTTAAAAATCCAATGCATCTTTCACTCACAAACACACTTATATATATACATATATATACACATATATATGTAATTAAGTTCATCTTTAATACACACACAAAAATATTTATGCATATATATATATTGGATCTTAACTTTGACGGATTAAAATATGAGGAATAAGATTAATTAAATGACGGTTGAAAACCTTTATCCAAAATATTCTAATTGAATAATAAAAAATAACGATCAATTGAATATTTAAAACATCAAAAGAGATAACATAATTGATGAGTTCAATAAAAGTCAAAATATAAATTCTAAATTTTCTTGATCTAGATAATTTTTTTAAAAATAGGATTATGGTCAAGTTATCAGTTGAATATTATGGATGTTAGTAATGAAAAAAACTGTGAATCAAGACATAATACACAACAATAAAGTGTGAAATCAAAAAATAATAATAAAGAAAGAAATTCGCTTATTCAACAAAATATTGTTGAATAATGAGATGCTAATAACAATTCATTGGGAAAAGCATGACGAAAGAAATTTATCCTGTCAAACACTTGATTCAAAACGAAGTATAAGATGAATAGGTGGGTTCTACTTAATATTTTGAATTCTCAAAAATGTATTACACCTTTAATAGATCAAATGGGTCAAATTAAGAGGAATACAAATGATTATTGAAAATCTTTAAAACGAAAAAACTCTTCTTGTCACCGGGATATTAATAAGAAAATTTTTGTCATGGACAAGATTCATATCCCTACCCGTGGAACTCTTGACTTGTATTTAGCCACATCACCCTTCTGGTTGTTCTTCTCTCCAATTACAAAGACAAAAACAACCATAAGGATAATCTGACTTACTACAGGTCAGGAGGTCCATGGGTCTAGATGGACCTCGTCCATTATGAAATTCTACTATTAATTAGGCTAACTGATTTACTGTTCCTTTATTCAAGAAGAGTGTATTAATAAACCTTTATTTTTGTAAGATTCATTATTGAGTAAAAAGTAAATAGATAGGTGTCTCATTCAAAATTCAATAGGTTATGTACACTAAAGAAGTAAATGCATCATGTAAATGCATCATGCATATATAGTCATAGGTTATCCTTTTCATTACAGGCCACTTATGAAATGAAACATATCTTGTATTGAAAAAAATATAATACCCATTTCTCAAAGAAGATTTTTATTAAATTAAAATAATGATATGGATTCATTCAAAGATGAAGTGATTTAATTCAAGATTCATAATTTAGAAGACTTTAATTTGTTTTAGGTAACAGTACAATATCACTTACATTTCATCCCTCTTTTATCACTAATTATGACATAACAAAATTACGATATATAGTTTTTTACTTGATCTACAAATGCATTTTTATAACTAATTCTAAAAATGAGCAACTAATGTTGTTATATATATATTTTTTAGAGAAATTGAGAATGCATAATGTGGGTATATTATCTAAAACAAAAAAAAAGAAATACAATCCGATCATGTGCCATTACCCTAAAACCCAAGGGCATCTAAAATTATCTAAAAAGTAGTTAATCCATCTGCGACATAATTCTGTTTTAATATATGTTAAATTTTTGTATTAGTTGAAGAATAATTTGATACTATATAAAAAAGAGATATTGTATTGATGTAAAACAACTATATAATGATAGATATTATATTTTCATTTTCCTATTCGTTTTGCGTTAACTTTTTCATATAAATTTTTCCTCTAACATGCTTCAATGTATGATGCTTCTTTTTGGCAATATTATACCATCAAAAGTATATTTTTCAAACAGAACAACATAGTATTAATTTCTAATACGTATACCATGTATATCATATTTAAAGTTATCAATCGTTCTGAACATGTTATAATCAAATTATTTTACACAATAGGTTGTAGTATAATATTTCTTCAAGATTATATTACCAATTTATAAAATAGCTTGTACACAATAGGAGAGAATCCTAATGTTGGGTACGTATACTTTAGTGGCTATTATGGTGGACAATAAGGCGATAAAGCTTTAGTAAACAAGATTAAGTGAAAGGTGTCTAGTTTCAAGGGGGAAAGTAATCCAAATCTATTCCTTGATAGGGAACTTCATGTGGAGAACCTATTCATGGTGAGAAATTATGGTGACATGGTCAGGGTTAAGTTAGTCATTATCGAATTTTCAAGTTACGCACTTTATTGGTGGGAGAAGATTGCAACTCAAAGGGTGAGAAATGGCAGAGGATAGGTTTAAACTTTATGCGAATTTAAGACTCTCATGAAAGAAAGATTTGTGCTGGAGCATTATTATAGGGAGCTTTACTAGTAATTGATTACTCTTAGGCAAGGTAGTAAAAGTATTGCAGGATATAGACAAGAAATGGAGTTGTATATCATGAGGTTAATCTTGGAGGAGGACAAGGATACTTTTGTTGCTAGATTTCTAAGTGGTCTCAATGGGGAGATTTCCAATCAACTAGAATTGAACCCTTACACCACTTATGAAGACATGTGCCATTAGGCAACCAAGATTGAAAATCAAAGGAAGAGGAGTGGTTTCTCTAAAACTAACCTTCCATCTTCAAGAAATGTGGTGTCTAAGCCCTTAAGCATGTACTTTAAAAGGTTATCCAAAGAAAGATGAAACACCTAAGGTGGCTTTCAAAGATAATCCTAAACCTACAGTGGAAGAGAAAGGTAGATTAATTATCAATCCAACTGGTACTTCAAGTGCTATGGTGTCAGACATATAGTCATTAATTGTCCGACCAAGAGGAAGTTGATCTTTCATGAAGATTTGGATGGTTCGATTAGAAAGGATGAAGAGGATTTCCAAGAGGAAAATGTTGAAAAGGAAGAAGAAAGTAGTGAAGAAGTTTAAGGAATCGCCTCTTTCAAACTTGAAGAAGAAGACATGAGTTTGGTGACTATTAAACTTTTGTCTACTCAAGTCCTTAAAGAGGAATCGAGCATTAAAAAGGAGAACGTCTTTCACACTAAATGCTTAGTGAGAGGTAATATTTCTAACCTTATTATGGATAGTGGTAGTTGTACTAATGTAGCTAGTACCTATCTCATTGAGAGTTGAGCTTACCTCTCCTCAAGCATCCTAAACCTTATAAGTTTCATTGGTTAAATGATAGTGGGGAAGTTAAGGTTAACAAACAAGTGCTAGTTTCTATTACTAAGGGGCATATAATAATGAATTATGGTGTGCCTCCTATGATAGTGGGGCATTTGTTGTAAGGACGTCAATGGCAATATAATAGAAAAGCTATTCAGATACACTTTTAAAAAGGATGGCAATAAGTTAATGTTGAATCCTTTGACTCCTCGTTAAGTCTTTGAAGAACAAAAAAAAGTGAGAGAACAAGAAAGACTTGAGAGTAAGAGAAAGAGAAAGAGGATTGAAGAGGGGAAAAATTAAGTAAAAGAAATGAGCGTGGAAAATCAAGATAGTAAAAATTAATGAAAGACAAGAAAATGAGTGATCCAAAGAGTGATAGTTGCAAGAGAGAGAGAGATTTCTCAATGCAAAAGAGAGTGAGATCATAGAAGCCATTGAAAAAGAGGATCTGGTTTTACTACTTCATGAAAAGGTACATTTGTTTCTACTAATAATCACTTGTCTTTCAAAACTAATGCTTAGTAAAGATCAATGAAGAATTAACAGATGTCTTCCTAGAGGAGGTGCCTAGTGGACTACCTCCTTTGAGAGGAAATAAAGATAAAATTTATTTTCTGCCCGGTATGGTGTTACCGAATAGGGCGGCTTATACAAGTTCCCCCGAAGAGACCAAGGAGTTGAGAAGAAAAGTTGAGGAGTTGCTCTCTAAAGGTTATGTAAGAGAATGCTTGAGCCATTGTGCCGTCATCTACTTGAAGTTTGAGTTTCTTCCTTTGAGCTCTTATGATCGGTCCAAACATCAAATTCAAAGGTGATTGACTCGGCTGGTTCAGATCACCTACACATGACACTCTTGCCTTGTATTTAGCTACATCAATCCTCTGGTTATTCTTTTCTCCAATTACAAAGAGAAGAACAACTAGAATGATGATGTGGCATACTACAAGTGAAGAGGTCCATTATAGAATTTTACTATTAATTCGACTAACTTAATTACCTTTCTTTTATTCTAGAAAAGTCTAATAAAGTGAGTTAAAGTTTCCTAATAAAACAACATTTTTGTAATAAAAATTACGGATTAAAAAGTAAACAGTTAGTTTTCTCATTACAAATTCAACACGTTGTGTACACTAAAGAAGTAAATGCATCATACATCTACAATTCTTGATAAGTTATCTTTTCATTATGGGCCACTTATTAAATTAAACATACCTTGTACTGAAAAATATAATACCCATTTTTCAAAGAAAATGCTTATAAAAGTAAAGGAACAATTTATAGATTCATTCAAACATGGAATTATTCAATAACGATTCATACCATTTCACGTTACAATGCACTATTAATTCAAATTAGAACATTATGATTCGTTTGAGATAATAGTACAGTAATAATTAGATTTCATCCTTCTTTTATCACTAATTATGACATTATAAAATCAGCACATATTTATTTATCGATTTATTGCTACATTTTTATAACTTGTTCTAAAAATGAGCACCTAATTGTTATATATATATCTTGAGAAAAAGAGAATTCAATTAGTTATATCCACTAAAAGAGCAGGAGAAATACAATCCGACAAAGTGCCATCACCACAAAACATAAGAGCGTCTATAGAGTCGGCAAAAGTAGCTAATCCATCTACGACATAATTCTATTTTAATATATGTTAAACTCTTTATATTAGTTGGAAATACACTGATACTATATAAAAAAGAGATACAATATTGAAGTAAAACAACTTAATGATAGATATTGTATTTCAATTTTTCTATTCGTTTCGCATGAATTCTTTCACACAACTCTTTTTCTCTAATATGCTTCATTATATGATGTCAATGTCATACTATCAAAAGAATATTTTTTTTAAGAGAACAACAAAACAATAAATTTAAGTATCATACCAACTATTTCTTATTTAACATTATCCATCATTTTGCACATATTTATGATCAAATAATTTTACACTATAAGCTAAAACTATAATATTTCTTCAAGATTGTATTGCAAACTATTAATATATCAATTTCAAGATTATATTACCAACTATTGATGTATCAATTTTGCATTACTATAAGTCCTTTTATATTTTCCTATAGTCATTTGGATTACATAAATTTTCTAACGTCAAATTTATCCAAATTACACATATATTCTCATTGCTTAACACTTCATAGTTAATAAATCCATACTATTAACTGACCAACAAATGAAAATGTTCATAAATAAATAATTATTCTATATGAAAGAATCAAAATCTCCATAAAATATCCTTTTGTGTATCTATTTTCTTGTTGAAAATCATATAGTAGAACATTCACAAAATACCTATTTGTTGGGTTGATATTTCTAATGTAGTCACATAACATAACTATTATAATTAAATGATATATATTTATATATACATATAAATATATATAGGTGTATGTATGTATATATGTATCTATATACACACACGTATGTATATATATAAATATATATCTATATGAATATATACATATATGTATACATAGATATATCTATATATAAATATATGTATATATGTATATATTGATATATGTATATATATATATGTGTTTGAATACGTACATATACAATCACACACATTATCGATAAAGAATGATTACACATCATTCACTAGACAAAAACTTCAATCAAAGAAAAAGATACGAATACAAAAATTATTGGGATAAATAATCGAGCACGATAAAAAAGACCGTCCCGAATATAAGTTCCAAATTAAACATGTTCGATTAATTTATAACAATGTCTTCTTCTTTCTTTATTCAAGTACATTTCTTTTTCAATCAAAACAATCTAATCATTTCTTTCATTCTTACATATCATTTTAAAATAACAAGTAAAATTTTCAGAATAAAGTGATGGATACATTAGAATATACAGAGAAAGGGCACAAAACATTCCATTTGAAATGATAAAAATTCCCACTTCAATGAATTTGTAAGCATTAATTAAGTAACATAATGCTTTTACGGAAATGAACAGAATTCATATCTCGTGAATCTTGTTCTCATCTTATAAGAAATGTCATTGGAATCTATAGAATAATTTATCAAATTTTAAATGCAACGTTGACAATTTTTACTTGATAAGGTATAAAAAATTTTATCAAAAGACAAATAAAAAATGGATCAAAATTTTTGAAACAAGATTAGATTATAAACATTTCTCAAAGAAGATGTTGATGAAAGTAGTGAATGATTAATTCATTGAAACATGTAACTATTCAAATGAAGATTCATGCACTTTTATGTTATAATGTTCTCGAGGATATGCTTCATTACTTGATGTGTCCTTTTGGAAATATCATGCCACTAGAAGTATGATGTTGAATAGAAAAGCATATAATGATTTTCAACATGTGTATTATACCAGCTACATCATATTTATTTATATCCATCATTGCGCACATGTTATGTTCGAATAATATTACACAATAGTTTGCACTATAATATCTCTTCAAGATTATACTAAAAATAATGAATATATCATAGAAATTCTACATCATTATATGTGCTTTTATATTTTCTTAAAACCTGTGGATAATTTAGCGTTTTACTGTCAGATCAATTCAAATTATAATTTAAGCCACTGTTTTTTAGAAATTAGATGTGATCTTTATTGTTGACATCTTCATGGTCAATAAAGAGTACTACTATTATTGCCAAAGGACTTCTTGTGTCTACAAATCAAATTTAAGAAGTTGTCGGGCATCGTTTCGAACGAATTGGTGTAAAATACTTGAAACTATTATAGATAAGTTAGTAATTAATAATATATGATATCTTTTTCCCTAAAAATAAGAGCTATATAGATTGTAATTAACTGTTAATTGTGACCATCTTAAAATATGAAAAAAATTGTCGATGCTATTGGAAAATCTATTGTTGCACCCCGCTCATTATACTTCTTAATGTTTTTATTCTTTCAATTGTTCATGAACAATTCGACACTGTTTATCAACTAATCAAATCTTAAATGCTTTTGGTTCATTCTTCATATATGTGGACATGGATATTTGACTAAGCTAATGATATGGATTCATATGCAATTTATTAATTTTTTAGCGCAACTTGGGATTCAACCTTAATATTCATTATAAAATAATGAACTTGGTGAATTTATTTTATGAAACTCTTATTATCTTAAAGAATTTGAAAAATATTTCATATCTTTGTGTTTTAACTTTAAATATTTCAATATTAAATTATTATATAGTAGTGGTATTAATGTTTGCATGCGAATAGTTGGAATAATGAGACATTCACCTAAATTCCTCAATAGATAAATATAGAAAATATGAATTTTTAAAAGAATTTTTTAGGGTGGTGAAGAAATGTCTTTATATACTTTTTTAGATAAAATAAATGCTTTTACATTGACTTTTAAGAGCATTTGCGTAACCAAAAAAATGACTCTTAATGGAATTTAGATATGTTAAAAAAAATTTAAAATGAATAAGTTGTATAAAAGATGTTGTCACGAACAAATGTCATTTAGAATGTCTAAGCCATAATTAACAAACATCTTTCTAAAGGGTTTTTAACGATACCATTTGAAGAGTTTACAAATACCTAAGAGCAATTAATACGTTTTCGCCTAGAGCATTTAAAATAATCCCTTCTAACTTCTAAACGCTCTTGAAAATAACTACTATGGCGCTTTTGAATACCTTCATGGACCCTTTTTTATTATAGTGTGTCTTTCTATTACACAATGAAACAAGGGCTTATGTAATGTTAGTTTATCTGAATGGTAAATATATCTTTATATAATATATGATTTTTAATATATATATAAACACACACAACCATATACATATACATATACATATACATTCAGAGTAAATCACCACATTTTTCATAAATAAGTTATACTTTTCTTGTTTTTACGTAAAAACAAATTTTCGTTAAATTTCTATCTAAAAAAATTCTATCAATATATCAACTACACAACAGAATTTGGCTATTTCTTTCACGCTAAATGCACATAGATGTTGGGCTTAGCCGTTCTTCTTGAAACCAACACTCCTCACACTTGCTGCACTGGCACCAGAACGAAACATGCCAGATTTTGCTGTGTAGCTGGTAAATTGATATTGTCAGCTATACATACAATTTTTTTGGTAGAAATTTATTGAAAATTTATTTTTAGGTAAAACTAAAAAATTGTAAATTTCTTGTTCTTGAAATCTCTTCTTTGGTGACTTCTCTAAAATAACCATAAGTTTTTTTTCTATGTTCTTTTTTTCAAATAGTATTAGATATAACCTTCTAAAACTTAGGATTAGCTTGGAGGTATTCTAATTACATTTATTCCCTCAAAATTTTCACAAGCCTTTTCCTAATAAACTTAAACCACGATTCAAATTCTTAATAGCATTCGGAATCTAACTTTATAAAAAGCAACTATTTTATCCCCCCTTCCACAAAAAAAAAGGAACTATTTTAGCCCCCAAATAACACTTAATTAACTTAAAATGGTCGGGGTTTTATATTTTCATCCCTGAGCCTATATCCAAATTTTCATTTGTTCTTTGATGAGAGAATTTAAGAAACATTAAGACTAAATATTAAGTTGTAAGGAGAAGGATTAATATATAAGAGGGCATCAGTATTTCAAATACACTAATAAGATTTTGAATGTCAAAAATATGAAATTATAAGCAAACAACATAACCGTTTCGAGGGACAAGGAGAAGGAGAAGGAGAAGGATTAACTGAAATATTCAAATTACAAATAAGCTGTAACGAGAACGTCATCATTTTTTACATGTGTTGCATTCAGATTTTCGTAACATTGTAAAAGTCAAACGACAAAACTACAGTAAATTGTGATAAAATTGATTATTGAAAGTTCAATGCATTATTTTGCTTGAGACCTTTCTTCTCCATTTGAAATATTTTTTTATTAGTCCATTTTACACATTTAACAACCGTAAGATGGAAAGTCATAGTAATATATGTTACCCATATTCTATACCATATCAAGTGCATAACATAGAATTTACAACAAAAGGAGAAAGTATAATACTAATAAATGTATTTATGGCATTTAGGATTGAATTTAAAAATCCTAATCACGTTCATAGCCAAATAAGGCCATTTATCTAGATATATGATGGGCTTTTGACCTCATAGAATTTGAAGTATGGATTCAGTATGAATCATGATTTATGTAAAGAGTGACCATAAGGCCATTTATCTAGAAATCTCCAAGATCAAAGAAAATATTATACCTAATCCATATACACATGTACATGGTCAGATAACAACACAAAAAGAAAATATTATACCTAATCCATTGTTCTCTCCATGATTAGTAAACCTGATAAGGAGCAAGTATAAAAAAAAATATTCGAATACTTAAAATTCACTTAAAAGAACGCAATTGTTCAATCTTACCATTATGAGTGTCTCACAGTAAAAATATTCTAAAACCATGTCTAGAATGACATACACATAGAGTCTATCATGAGTGTCTTATTAAAGAAATATCCTGAAATTTCATATCTCTTTTTGTTCAATAATGTCGAAATCGACTAGAGGAATTCTATGATGTTGACCATCAAAAGAAGAGCCTTCTTCACTCGTCACCTTTTCGCCATCTATGCGTATAAAACAACAAAATCAAATATCCAAAATTTAAATGTCTTGAATATTTAATGATATGTAATAATGATAATAGTTTATGACCTACCTGATTAAGCATTTTGCGATTTCTTAAAAGCTCCCGTTTGAAATTGATGGATGACTCCAACAGGTTTAGGAATATAGTGGCCAATCTTCGTAGACTTAATCAATCGAGGCCTTCTACCTCTCTTTCGGCCCCTGCATATCAATGATAATTGATCAAAATTATGTTATCAAATTATTTAAGTAACAAAAATTTATATTAATGAATGTTTTTCAACTAACGATAATTTTTCACGGTCGAATTTTCTTCATCCTCCTTTTTGTTTGAAAAAAGACTTGTTGGTCATATCCCTGTTGTCAATGAAGTGGTAAACCTCCAATTGTGACTGAAGCGTTTATTTGATCGTATTTGGTAATAGTACTCGTCACAAGAACAAAGTACACTTCAAAAAAAGTGAAAGATCAATCTCTGTCATAGAAATAGTAATTTGGATTCATGTATTGAATTCGACTAGTCGTCTCTTCAAACTTTTACACCACTTACCTTATCCACAATCCTACTTGGGAATGGACGAGGTACTTGACTGAATCATCCAATTTCTTTTTTCTCGAGCTCTTGAAAACGGGGACACCTAAAATAATATGTTCATTATTAGTAGTCTAAAAATTTGAGAATTATATGAAAGAAAAAAAGGAAATTAAATGAAACTTAAACAACAGCTACTGTGAAATTGAAATTACAAGTTTTATAATGCACATAGTTACCTAATCATATATATTGAAACAATACTATTTTAAACTTGCACTTATATTCTTTAAGTATAAATCACAAATTAATCTTCTAAAATTAGGTAACTTTTCCCTAATTTATTACATTTTTATTGAAGAAAAGAAAAATAGAAGTTTTCGTGAACTCTCGTTAGAAAACTTACGAAAAGCCGATAAGCACGCACAATAATTCTTATGTTTATCAAGTATATAACCTTTGAGCATACAATCAGACAAGTTTGTCAGAGTGATACATAATGAGATCGTGTCTGTTATTATGTAAATTTCCATTTTCCATTTCCTTTATATATTCTTACCTTTAAAACTTCACTTTCGTTCACTTGATAACCTTCTAGAATTCTAAAAAAGATGGGCTCTGCATCAATAGTCACTTCTTCATCTCTCAATGCGACTTCAAGGCCAGAAGGTGAAGCAAAACTTGGAGGGAGATTAGACACATTTTTCAGGCTCTAATTAAGATGTAGTGACAATAAGAAAATTATTAACTAATTTGTCATACAAAATCAAGAAGAAAATGTTAGATACGAAAAAATTTATCGACGGTAGTAATTAACCAAATGTGTGAAAACCTGGATCTAATTGATAGTGTTATTTTCTAACCTCCATATATTTATACAAAGTTGCACATAATAGCAAGCAGTGTTGGCAAGTATACATGAATTGAATGGCTGGGAAAAACCCATATAACTCGAGGTCTAGAAACATAGTTCAGAAAAAATACATTAGTATTAGTCTGTGTGAATTTTAGTAGGGTAAAATTTATTATAGGGTAGAATAAAAAGAAAAATTAATTAGTTTTTCTACAATTTTCTCCATGACAATTGTTTATGTAGACAATATAAGTATCTATAACATATGGTAGTTTATAGATCTCTTATAATTATCAAAGATTTGATATCAGTAAAATAAGCACTTAATAATTATTCATCATCAAGCATAAGAAACTATGGAATCTGAATTGCTATAGGAAAAATGGAAACTCTTACCTCTTCAATATTTTGTGAAGCATCATTTGTAGATCCTTGTTTTGGCTGCAAAGGGTAAGTTTTTCAGAATAACGTAAAAAAATGAGATCATGTTCATTTTTACAATAATTAGAGTATTCAATTTACTTTATAAATTCTCACCCCTAAAGTTTCAATTGTATTGTGTTGATAACTTTTTAGAGCTCTAAACGAGGCAGGGTTAACATGAATTCTAATATCTTCATCATCTTTGGATGCGACATTGAAGTTAGAAGGAGAATAGATGCTTTGTGGAAGATAAAAAATTTTAGGCAAGCTCTGATCATAATGTAATTACAATAAGAAAATAGTTAACCAATTAATCAACTTAAGGTAAATTGTTTTTAGACAGTGGAAGAAAATATTGGATGGTGGAAAACTTATCAATAGATATTATCACAAAAATTTCGAAAGCAATCAATTTAATTAATTCAATGTTTTCTAAATTCCATCCATTAAAATGAAGTTGCATCGAATAGCACGCTAAACGGGCATGTGAAGATTGCTAGCATTAGACAAAAATGCATTTAACTCAAGGCAGAACAAAATTAACATAGAGAATATGCATTAATACCTGTTTATGTGGTTTTTTTTCGAGAAAAATGCATTACATTCTAGAATGAGAAAGCTAAAATAAAATAAAAGCAAATTACATAGATGTTAAAAGGGCTTGTCATTTCAATCATTAAGAAAAGAGCATATAAAAATAAAGTAATTTGTCATATTTAATTACCTCACTAATCTCTTTTAGAATTTCTTCAACCTCAGCGTCTAGTGTGTTATCACAAGGCTTGTCCGCTGTTGGAGTGAATTGAGTTTGCATGTTTTCTAGAAACACTTCCTGCAGTACAGAAGTATAAATTTTTTAAAATCATATGCATCTTTAATCCACACAAACACGTACACATATAGATACATTGGATCGTAGCTTTGAGAGTGTAAATGGATTAAACTCGAAGTAATGAGATTAATTAAATAGTAGTTGAAAATCTTTATCCAAAATATTCTAGTAGAATTAAGAGATGCTAATAAAAAATAATGATCAATTGAAAATTAATAAACATCAAAATAAATAATATAATTTATGAGTTCAAGAAAAGTTAAACTACAAATTCTACATTTTTTTTATCTGGATAATTCTTTTATAAAAAGGGTGATGGTCAAATTACCAATTGAACAACGTGGATCTTAATAATGAAAAAGACTGTGAATCAAAATATTACAAACAATGATAAAGTGAAATTATCAAACAAATAATAACAAAAGAAATTCACTTGTCCAACGAAATCTTGTTAAATTATGAGATGCTAACAGCAATTCATTGGGAAAATGATGAAGAAGAAATTTACCCTGTAAAACACTCGATTAAAAATGAAGTATAAGATGGATAGATGGGTTCTTCTAAACGTTATAAATCCTTAAAAATGTATTATACCTTTGACAGATTTAACAGGTCAATTTAAGAGAGATACTAAATGACTATAAAAGCCTTTAAAAAGAAGAAAATCTTCTTTTCACGTGCATATTAGTTAGGAAAAACTTTTTATGGACCAGATTCATATACCCACCCATGAAAATTTTTGTTTGCATTTTTCCATATCACCCATTTGGTTGTTCTTATCTTCAATTATTGAGATAAAAACAACAAGAAGAACGATGTAACTTGCTACAGATCAAGATGTCCATGGGTCCATATGGACATGGTCTACTATAGGGTCTTATTCTTAATAAGGCTAACATAATTACCTTTCTTTCATTTTGGAAAAGTCTGGATCAAATTTTTATAATAAAACATTATTTTGGTAAGAATCATTATTGAGTAAAAAGTAAACAAACGGTTTTCTCATTCAAAATTCAACACGTTGTGTACAATAAATAAGTAAATGCACCATGAATCTACAATTCCTGATAAGTTATCGTTTTCATTATGGGCCACCTTATGAAATGGAACATATCTTTTACCAAGAAAATATAATAACCACTTTTCAAAGAAGATGTTTAAAAAAATAATGTAACCCTATATAGATTCATTCAAACATGAAATGATTCAAATAAGGATTCATACATTTTCACGTCTCACCATAACTATTAATTCAAATTACAAGATTTTGATTCATTTGAGATAAAAGTACAAAATTAATTAGACTTCATCCCTTTTTTTTTTCACTAATTGTATAGAAAATCAGTACATATATTTTGTAATCGATCTACAGCTGCATTTTTATAACTAGTTATGAAAATGAGCACTTAAGGAACGTTCTTATATATGTATATATATATAAATAGAGAGAGAGAGAGAGAGAGAGAGAGAGAGAGGGAGAGAGACGACAATTTATTACGTAGGTATATCCACTAAAACAACAAAAGAAATGCAATTCGAACCAAGTGCCAAGACGCCAAAATATAGGGACGTCTAAAGAGTTTGAAAAAATAGCTAATCATGTGTGGCATCATTCTTTTTTAATATATGTTAAATTATTCATATTAGTTTTAGAATACTTTAATACTACAAAGAAAAAGAGATACTATATTGATGTAAAACAACTTAATGGTAGAAACTGTATTCCTATTCGTTTTGTATTACTTCTTTGATACAAAATTTTCCTCGAATATGCTTCATTATTTGATGTCTATTTTCGCAATATCATAGCATCAAAAGCATAGTTTTTAAAGAGAACGGCATAGTATTAATTTCCAATGCGTATACAAACTATATCATATGTAATATTATCCATTGTTTTGCACATGCCCATGAGCAAAGAATTTTACATGATAGGTTGTACTATAATATTTCTCCAAAATTATATTGTAAATTATGAATATATCAATTTTGAATTAGTGTAAATGCTTTATTATTTTCTGTAGCCTTTTTGATTACTTAGATTTTTTAACATTAGGTTTACTCAAATTACATATACATCCACATTGTTTATCACTTCATAGTTAATAAATGCATACTATTAATTAATCTACAAATGAAGTTTTTCTTAAATAAATATCATTTTAACTCGATGAATTAAAATCTTCATAAATACATTTGATTTAGATATAATCGTTCTATTTATATTTATTTATAAATGTGCATATGTATTATTATTATTTATTACTAGACATTTAATAAAGAATACTGCTGTTGTAGCCAAAGGACTTATTGTTTCAGTGAATCCAATTAAATGAGTTGGTGGGCATCGTTTAGGAATGAATTGGTGTGAAATACATCAAACTGCCATGGATAGGTCAGTCATTATTAAAGTATGATGTCTTTTTCCCTAAAAAAATAGCTAGATAGACTTGAATGAATTGTTGATGTGACCATATTCAAATATGGAAAGAATTGGCAATGCTATTGGAGCATATACTATTGGGCCCCACTCAATATGCTTGTAGATATTTTTATTCTTTTTAATCATTTTTAAATAATTCAAAATTGTTTATCCAACGATCGAATGTTAATTGCTTTTAGTTTAATTTTATTATTTATGTGGCAATGGATGTTTGACCAAAGTAATGATATGTATTCATGTACAATTCAAAAATATTTCTTTACATATTAAGTTAAAACTTAGGATTCCTCATCTATATTTGTGTATAAAATAATGAACTTGGTTGATTTATTTTACTACACTCTTATTACCTTTTCTTATAATGTTTGACTTTGCAATTTAAGTAAAAGAATTTGAAAAATATTTTATATCTTTGTGTTTTAACTTTAAATATTCTTATAAAAAATTCGTTATATAGTAGTGGATATTTTTTATACGTATTAGTATTTGAATGGTAAAAATTGAAATAATGGCATTTATCAAAATTCCCTAATAGACATAAATACAGACAAACATGTGGTTTCAATTAGGTGTTGAAGAAATGTCTTTACATTGTCTCTTTTTAGATAAAATAAACGCTTTTACATTGGATTTTATGGCCATTTGCGTAGCCAAAAAAAGACTTTTAATGGAATTTAGATCTGTCATGCGGAGTTGGTTAAGTTGATTGGGAACGTCATGTGGAGAACCCATTCATCCAAAGAAAGATGAAACACTTAAGGTAGCTTTCAAAGATAAGCCTAAACTTATAGTGGAAGGGAAAGGTAGATTGATTATCAATCCAACTGGTACTTCAAGTGCTATGGTGTGGGACATATAGTCATTAATTGTCCTACCAAGAGGACGTTGATCTTTCATGAAGATTTAGATGGTTGGATTAGAAAGGATGAAGAGGATTTCATAGAAGAAAATGTTGAAAAGGAAGAAGAAAATACTGAAGAAGTTGAAGGAATTGCCTCTTTCGAAGCTGAAGAAGAAGGCATGAGTTTGGTGACTATTAGAGCTTTGTCTACTCAAGTTCTTGAAGGCGAAATGAGCATTAAGAGGGAGAACATCTTTCACACTAAATGCTTAGTGAGAGGTAATATTGCTAACCATATTATGGATAGTGGTAGTTGTACTAATGTAGCCAGTACCTATCTCATTGAAAGTTGAGCTTACCTCTCCTCAAGCATCCTAAACCTTATAAGCTTCATTGGTTAAATGATAGTTAGGGAAGTTAAGGTCAGCAAACAAGTGCTAGTTTCTATTATTAAGGGATCATATCATGATGAATTATCGTGTGGCTCCTATGCTTGTGGGGCATGTGTTATCAGGACGTCATTGGCAAGAGTACAGAAAAGCTATTCAGATACACTTTTGAAAAGGATGGCAATAAGTTCATGTTGAATCCTTTGTCTCCTAGCCAAGGCTTTGAAGAAAAAAAATGAGAGAAAAAGAAGGACTTGAGAGTAAGAGAAAGAGAAAGATCATTGAAGAGGGAAAAAATTGAGGAAAAAGAACTGAACGCGGAAAATCAAGATAGGAAAAATTAAAGAAAGACAAGAAAATGAGTGATCCAAAGAGTGATAGTTGCAAGAGAGAAAGAGATGTTTCTATACAAAAGAGAGTCGGATCATAGAAGCCATTGAAAATGAGGAGTTGGTTTTACTACTTTATTAAAAAGGTGCATTTGCGATCGGTCCAAACATGAAATTCAAATGTGATTGACTCGGCCGCTTCATATCGCCCACCCATGACACTCTTGCCCTGTATTTAGCCACATCAACCCTCTGGTTATTCTTGTCTCCAATTATGAAGAGAAGAACAACTAGAATGATGATGTGGCATACTACAAGTGAAGAGGTCCATTATAGATTTTACTATTAATTCGACTAACTTAATTACCTTTCTTTTATTCTAGAAAAGTCTACTAAAGTGAGCTAAAGTTTCCTAATAAAATAACACTTTTGTAATAAAAATTATGGATTAAAAAGTAAATAATTAGTTTTCTCATTACAAATTCAACACGTTGTCTACACTAAAGAAGTTAATGCATAATACATCTATAATTCTTGATAAGTTATCCTTTTCACACAGACACATACACATATATATATACATTGGATTGTAACTTTGAGAGTGTAAATCGATTAAACTCGAAGTAATGAGATGAATTAAATAGTAGTTTAAAATCTTTCTCCGAAATATTCTAGTAGAATTAAAGGATGCTAAAAAAAAATAATAACCAATTGAAAATTAATAAACATCAAAAGAAATAATATAATTTATGAGTTCAAGAAAAGTTACACTACAAATTCTACATTTTTTTTATCTGGATAATTTTTTTATAAAAAGGGTGATGGTCAAATTACCAATTAAACAATGTGGATCTTAATAATGAAAATTACTGTGAATCAAAATAGTATAAACAATGATAAAGTGAAAAATCAAACAAATAATAACAAAAGAAATTTACTTGTCGAACGAAATCTCGTTAAATTATGAGATGCTAATAGCAATTAATTGGGAAAAGGATGAAGAAGAAATTTACCCTGTAAAACACTCAATTAAATTGGATAAGATGAAGTATAAGATGGATAGGTGGGTTCTTCTAAACGTTATAAACCCTTAAAAATGTATTATACCATTGACAGATTTAACAGGTCAATTTAAGAGAGATACCAAATGACTATAAAAACCTTTAAAAAGAAGAAAATCTTCTTGTCATGTGCATATTAGTTAGAAAAAATTTTTTATGGACGAGATTCATGTCCCCACCCATGAAACGTTTTGTTTGTATTTTTCCATATCACCTCCTTTGGTTGTTCTTAACTTCAATTATTGAGATAAAAACAACAAGAAGAATGATGTAACTTACTACAATACAGGTCAAGATGTCCATGGGTCCACATGGACCTGGTCTACTATAGGGTCGTATTATTAGTTAGGCTAACTTAATTACCGTTCTTTAATTCTGGAAACGTCTGGATCAAGTTTTTATAATAAACCATTATTTTGGTAAGAATCATTATTGAGTAAAAAGTAAACAGACGGTTTTCTCATTCAAAATTCAACACGTTGTGTACACTAAATAAGTAAATGCACCATGGATCTAAAATTCCTGATAAGTTATCTTTTTCATTATGGGCCACCTTATGAAATGGAACATATCTTTTACCAAGAAAATATAATAACCATTTTTCAAAGAAGATGTTTATAAAAATAATATAACGCTGTATAGATTCATTCAAACATGAAATGATTCAAATCAAGATTCATACATTTTCACGTTACACTGTAACTATTAATTCAAATTAGAAGATTTTGATTCATTTGAGATAAAAGTACAAAATTAATTAGATTTCATCCCTTTTTTGTCACTAATTTTATAGCAAAATCAGGACATGTATTTTTTAATCGATCTACAACTGCATTTTTATAACTAGTTATGAAAGTGAGCAATTAAGGAATGTTTTTATCTATATGTAGAGAGAGAGAGAGAGAGAGAGAGAGAGAGAGAGAGAGAAATGACAATTTATTACATAGGTATATCCACTAAAACAAACAAAAGAAATACAATTCGAACCAAGTGCCATCACGCCCAAACATAGGGGCGTCTAAAGAGTTTGAAAAATAGCTAATCCATCTGTGACATCATTCTTTCTTAATATATGTTAAAGTATTCATGGTAGTTTGACAATATTTTAATACTATATATAAAAGAGATACTATATTGTTGTAAAACAACTTAATGGTAGAAACTATATTTTCATATTCCTATTCGTTTTGTGTTAATTCTTTTATACAAAATTTTCCTCAAATATGCTTCACTATTTGATGTCTATTTTCTCAATATCATAGTATCAAAAGCATAGTTTTTGAAGAGAACGACATAGTAATAATTTCCAATACGTATACAAACTATATCATATGTAATATTATCCATCGTTTTGCTCATTCCTATGAGCAAAGAATTTTACATGATAGGTTGTACTATATTATTTCTCCAAAATTATGAATATATCAATTTTGAATTAGTATATATGCTTTTATATTTTCCTATAGCCTTTTTGATTACATAGATTTTTTAACATTAGGTTTACTCAAATTACATATATATCCACATTGTTTATCACTTCATAGTTAATAAATGCATACTATTAATTAATCTACGAATGAAGTTTTTCTTAAATAAATATCATTTTAACTCGAAGAATTAAAAACTTCATAAATATACTTGATTTAGACATAATCGTTCTATACATATTTATTTATAAATGTGCATATGTATTACTATTGTTTATTACTATACATTTAATAAAGAATACTGCTATTGTAGCCAAAGGACTTATTGTTTCTGTGAATCCAATTAAATGAGTTGGTGGGCATCGTTTGGGAATGAATTGGTGTGAAATACATCAAACTGCCATGTATAGGTTAGTCATTGATAAAGTATGATATCTTTTTCCCTAAAAAAAATAGCTAAATAGACTTGAATGAATTGCTAATGTGACCATATTCAAATATGGAAAGAATTGCCAGTGCTATTGGAGCATACACTATTGGGCCCCACTCATTATACTTCTAGATATTCTTATTCTTTTTAATCGTTTTTAAATAATTCAAAATTGTTTATCCAATGATCGAATGTTAACTGCTTTTAGTTTAATTTTATTGTTTATGTGGCAAAGGATGTTTGACCAAAGTAATGATATCGATTCATGTACAATTCAAAAATATTTCTTTACATACTAAGTTAAAACTTTTGATTCCTCATCTATATTTATGTATAAAATAATGATTTTGGTGGATTTATTTTAATACATTCTTATTACCTTTTGTTATAATATTTGACTTTGCAATATCAGTAAAAGAATTTGAAAAATATTTTATATCTTTTTGTTTTAACTTTAAATTTTCTTATAAAAAATTCGTTATATAGTAGTGGATATTTTTTTATACGTATTAGTATTTGAATGGTAAGAATTGAAATAGTGGCATTTATCAAAATTCCCTAATAGACATAAATACAGGCAAACATGAGGTTTTAAAGGAATTTTTTAAGTGTTGAAGAAATGTCTTTACATTATCTCTTTTTAGATAAAATAAATGCTTTTACATTGGAATTTTTTGGCCGTTTACGTGGCCAAAAAAAAGACTTTTAATGGAATTTAGACTCCAACACAATTGTTCAACCTTACTATTATATGAGTGCCTTGCTAAGGAAATATCCTAAAACCTAGAATGACATGCACGTTGAGTCTATCATGAAGGTCATACTTAAAAAATATCCAAAAATTTCACGTTTTCTGGTACAATAATCTCAAAATCTTCTGAAGGAATTCTACGATGTTGATAATCACCAGAAGAGTCTTCTTCACTCGTCATCTTTTCACCATCTATTCACATAAAACCAAAAAATTAAATATTGAGAATATAACTATGTTAAATATTTAATGATATGTAATAATGATAACTAGTTTATGACCCACCTGATTAAGCACCTTGTGATTTCTTAAAAATGTCCGCTGGAAATCGATGCATAACTCTAATAGGTTCAGGGATATAATAGCCCATCTCAATAGACTTAATCTACTGAGGCCTTTTACCTCTCGTTCAACCCTGCATACCAATGATAATTGTTGAAAATTATTTTATCAAATTATTTGAGTTACATGAATTGATATTAATAAATGTTTTTCGATTTACGAATAACTTTCTTGTTAGAATTTTCATCATCCTCCTTCCTACTTGATGAGAGACTTTTGGGGCATATGCCATACTCAATGAAGTTGTAAACCTTTACTTATTACCCTAAGGCATTTATTTGACTCTATATGGTAACAAGATCTATCACAAGAACAAATCGATTTTATAAAAGTGTAAGAGCAATCTCAATAATAGAAATAGTAATTTTTGTTCCTGTGTTGAATCCCTCTTAGTAATCTATTCAAACTTTCACACCACTTATCTATCCACAACCCTACTTGAGCTCGGACAAGGTACTGACTCAATCATCTAATTTCTTGTTCTCTGTGTTTTTGAAAATGAGGATACCTAAAATAATATATTCATTATCAGTAGTTTAAAAATAGGAAATTTTTATGAAAGAAAAAAAAATAAGGGAACATAAACAACAGCTACTATGAAATTTATAATTAGAAGTCTAATAGTACCCAAAATTTCCTAAACATACATGTTGAAACAACACTATTTTTAAACTTACACTTACATTCTTTAAATATTAAACATAAACCACAAATTAATCTTCTAAAATTAGGTAATTTTCCCTAATTCATTATATTTCTATTGAAGAAAAGAAAGAAATAGAACATCCCCAACATTTTCTTTAGAAAAATTACGAAAAAGTGATAAGTACGCATAATATTTCTTATACTTCTCAAGTATATAACTTTTAAGTACACAATCAGATAAGTTTGTGAGCAAGATATATAATGCGATCGTGTCTCTTATTATGTAAATTGTAGAGTAAAACTAATCACTATCAAAGATTTATATTTACTATTTCAGGGCACAAAAAAAAAATGATAAAGCAGCGGAAGAACAGTTAAAGAAGTAGAAACAACCTAAAACTATAATGCTGCAAAATTAGCAAACTGTTAGAAAAAGGATAAAGGAAATTTTTGTAAATAAAACATTACCTCTGCCAAGGATAAAGACCGCCAGCAGGAGTCATGGAGAATAGGGTAAATACAAGACGCCGAGCAGAGGCTTTGAGGGAAGAGCCGCGTCGAGGTGTCATTGGTGAGAGGAAGGAGTGTATGGACCCTCAGATTAGGACCTCAACCGAACCGTCACCGGTGCTCCCACTCTTTCTCTCTCTCTCTCTCTCTCTCTCTCTCTCTCTCTCTCTCTATTATCTTTCGGCTCACTCTCTGAAACATACAAAGAACAAAGATCAATCAGAAGGGATCCAGAAAAACCAGCGGTCGCAGGGGGCCAGAGACCAAGAAAAGCAGCGGTTGAGAAAACCACCAAGAAGACAGAGAGATAAAGGGAAGAATCGGGAAACCAACAGTCCAAGAAAACAGGAAAGAATGAGTTCCAAGAAGAAAAGCAAAGAGAAGTCAGACGGTTGCACCTCTACCGAGGGGAAGAGAGAGTTTTAAAGAGGGATTCCAACGGCCAGTCCTGGGTGGCTAGGCACGGGTCTAACCTGATCATTTGACTAGGTCAAGTGCACCTCTCTCTCAGCTGAGGCCCAGTTTCATCAAATGGTTAAATGGGCCAGAAAATGTGAAAATATTAGGAAGACTTCAAGGCCCAAAAGGCCTACAATCTCCATCTCCAACAATATTTTCCAGCTGTTGTTTCAAACTTACTGTAAATCACACCGCATTCAAGTGAAGGAAGTCCGTGTAAAACATAAATTTGTCAGTGTTTACTATTTTAGTACCAAATTCAGCGGGATTATTATCAGTACTAATCTTGTCTATGTCAATTAAGCCACTAGAAATCTTTTCTCTAATAAAATGGTATTTGACATATATATGTTTGGTTCGTTCATGATCAACTGGATTTTTACATAAATGTAAACAACTTTGACTATCATTATATATAATAGCTTTTGAACGTAAAACATGTAGTTCATTCAATAGCCCTTGAAGCCAGATGGCCTCTTTGATCGCTTTAGTTGCGGCAATATACTCAGCCTTAGTAGTTGACAAGGCAACTACTGCCTATAATTGGGACTTCCATGAGATGCAATTACCCGCTAGAGTAAAGAAGTAGGATGAGGTAGATTTTCTACTGTCCTTATCACCTGCAAAATCCAAGTCAACAAAACTGATTAATCCAAAATCAGAGCAATTATGATAATGTAAACCGAGATCTAAAGTTCCATTAAGGTAATGCAGTGACCCACTTGAGAGCAGCCCAATAATCTCTTCAAGGATTAGACATGAATCACTGAGAAGGCTTATTGAAAAAAACAATGTCGGGGACGGGTAGATATCATTGAGTACATAACACAGCCTATGACCATTCTGTAAGGAATTTTGGCCATATCTCTTTTCTCACTTTCGGTTTTAGGACAAGTTTTGTCAGAAAGTTTGAAGTGGCTTGCAAGAGGAGTTATGATAGGTTTATATAGGGCATAGAAAATTTGGAAACGATTTTTTGAAGGAAAGGCTTTTGAGATAGAAACAGTGAACGGTCAGTTCTATCTCTCGAAATACTTATCGCAAGAATTTTGGACGCAATACCTAAATCCTTCATATCGAATTCAGATTTTAACAAGGATTTCAGATCATCAATTTTAGCTTTATGTCTACAAGCAATTAACATATCATCCACATAAAACAATAAATAGATAGCAGAATCAATAATAGTACCAGAATAATAAAGACAACTAGCATAGTTACCTTTTGAAAAACCAATTTTTAACATAAAAGAGTCAAACCTCTTGTACCATTGCTTGGGTGACTGTTTAAGTCCATATAAGGACTTTTTCAAAAGACAGGCCATGTGTTCTTTACTTTTAACCTCAAAACCTAGTGGTTAACGCATATATATAGTCCCTTCGAGCTCACCATGTAGAAAAGCGATTTTAACATCAAGTTGTTCTAGATTTAAATCATGAAAAGCAACTATAGTAAGAATAATCCTAATAGTTTTGTATTTAACAACAGGAGAAAAATTCATTAAAATTAATGCCCTCAACTTGTGAAAAACCTTTTGCAACCAGTCTGGCTTTGAACCTCGGAGATTCATTAGAAGATTCAGGTCCTTTTATTTTGAAAATCCATTTGTAATCAACTAACTTTTGTTTTGAAGGTTTTGGAACAAGAATTCAAGTTTTATTTTTGTTTAAAGATGTCATTTTCTCATCAATAGCACGTAATCATAAAACACGATTAGAGCTTTTTAAAGCTCTGAAAAACATAGTGCCTCTTTTTCTTCCACATAAGATGCAACTGCAAATGCATATGAAACAATGTAGGAATAACCATATCGAGGATGTTCCTTAGGTAACCTACGGACTCTATCCCTCGCAAGTTGGTAATCTCTAAGGGCTTGAGCCTGAGCCTCAGGATGTTCTGCTTCCTCATCAGAAACTTCAAAAACAGGATCAGGGGTTTCAGTAATACTAGGAGGAATAGGAGTGCTATTGGATTGAGAAGGAATCATTGGTTGGATTTAGGTTCTGAAGGTGATTCTAAGACTTGTTGGGCATATCCCGTTGTCAATGAAGTGGTAAACCTCCACTTGTGACCTAAAGCGTTTATTTGACTTTATTTGGTAATAGTACTGTCACAAGAACAAAGTACATTTCAAAAAAGTGGAAGATCAATCTCTGTCATAGAAATAGTAATTTGGATTCATGTATTGAATTCTGACTAGTCGTCTCCTCAAACTTTTACACCACTTACCTTATCCACAATCCTACTTGGGAATGGATGAGGTACTGACTGAATCATCTAATTTCTTTTTCTCAATGCTTTTGAAAACGGGGACACCTAAAATAATATGTCCATTATTAGTAGTCTAAAAATTTGAGAATTATATGAAAGAAAAAAGAAATTAAATTAAACTTAAACAACAGCTACTGTGAAATTGAAATTACAAGTTTTATAATGCACATTGTTACCTAATCATATATATTGAAACAACATTATTTTAAACTTGCACTTATATTCCTTAAGTATAAATCACAAATTAATCTTCTAAAATTAGGTATTTTTTCCCTAATTTATTATATTTTTAATGAAGAAAAGAAAAATAGAAGTTTTCGTGAACTCTCTTTAGAAAACTTACGAAAAACCGATAAGCACGCACAATAATTCTTATGTTTATCAAGTATATAACCTTTGAGCATACAATCAGATAAGTTTGTGATAGTGATACATAATGAGATCGTGTTTCTTATTATGTAAATTTCCATTTTCCATTTCCTTTATATATTCTTACCTTTAAAACTTCAATTTCGTTCACTTGATAACCTTCTGGAATTTTAAAAAAGATGGGCTCTGCATCAATAGTCACTTCTTCTTCATCTCTCAATGCGACTTCAAGGCTAGAAGGTGAAGCGAAACTTGGAGGGAGATTAGACACATTTTTCAGGCTCTAACTAAGATGTAGTGACAATAAAAAAATTATTAACTAATTTATCATACAAAATCAAGAAGAAAATGTTAGATACAAAAAAACTTATCAACGGTAGTAATTAACCAAATGTGTGAAAACCTGGATCTAATTGATACTGTTATGTTCTAACCTCCATATATTTATACAAAGTTGCACATAATAGCAAGCAGTGTTGGCAAATATACATGACTTGAATGGCTGGGAAAAACTCATATAACTCGAGGTCCAGAAACATAGTTTAGAAAAAATACATTAGTATCAGTCTGTGTGAATTTTAGTAGGTTAAAATTTATTACAGGGTAGAATAAAAAGAAAAAAGAAAACTTAATTACGTTTTCTACAATTTTTTCCATGACAATTGTTTATGTCAACAATATAAGGAAATAAATTATCAGAACTATCTATAACATATGGTAGTTTATAGATCTTTTATAATTATCAAAGATTTGACATCAGTAAAATAAGCACTTAATAATTTTTCATCATCAAGCATAAAAAACTATGGAATCAGAATTGCTATAGGAAAAGTGGAAACTCTTACCTCTTCAATATTTTGTGAAGCATCATTTGTAGATCCTTGTTTTGGCTAAAAGGGGTAAGTTTTTCAGAATAACGTAAGAAAATGAGATCATGTTCATTTTTACATTAATTATAATATTCAATTTACTTTATAAATTCTCACTCCTAAAATTTCAATTGTATTGTGTTGATAACTTTTTGGAGCTCTGAACAAGGCAGGGTTAACATCAATTCTCATATCTTCATCATCTTTGGATGCGACATTGAAGTTAGAAGGAGAATAGATGCTTTGTGGAAGATACAAAATTTTAGGCAAGCTCTGATCAGAATGCAATTACAGTAAGAAAATAGTTAACCAATTAAGCTAAATTGTTTTTAGACAGTGGAAGAAAATATTGGATGGGGGAAAACTTATCAATAGATATTATCACAAAAATTTCTAATGCAATCAATTTAATTAATTCAATGTTCCCCAAATTCCATCCATTAAAATTAAGTTGCATCGAATAGCACGCTAAACGGGCATGTGAAGATTGCCAGCATTAGACAAAAGTGCACTTAACTCAAGGCAGAACAAAATTAGCATAGAGAATATGCATTAATACCTGTTTATGTGATTTTTTGCTGAGAAAAATGCATTACATTCTAGAATGAGAAACCTAAAATAAAATAAAGGCAAATTACATAGATGTTAAAAGGGCTTGTCATATAAATCATTAAAAAAAGAGCATAATACAATAAAGTAATTTGTCATATTTAATTACCTCACTAATCTCTTTTAGAATTTCTTCAACCTCAGCGTCTAGTGTGTTATCACAAGGCTTGTCCGCAGTTGGAGTGAATTGAGTTTGCATGTTTTCTAGAAACACTTCCTGCAGTACAGAAGTATAAATTTTTTAAAATCATATGCATCTTTAATCCACACAAACACATACACATATATCTACATTGGATCGTAACTTTGAGAGTGTAAATGGATTAAACACGAAGTAATGAGATGGATTAAATAGTAGTTGAAAATCTTTATCCAAAATATTCTAGTAGAATTAAGAGATGCTAATAAAAAATAATTATCAATTGAAAATTAATAAACATTAAAAGAAATAATATAATTATGAGTTCAAGAAAAGTTAAACTACAATTCTATATTTTTTTTTATCTTGATAATTTTTTTATAAAAAGGGTGATGGTCAAATTATCAATTGAACAACGTGGATCTTAATAATAAAAAGACTGTGAATCAAAATATTACAAACAATGATAAAGTGAAATATCAAAAAAATAATAGCAAAAGAAATTCACTTGTCCAATGAAATCTTGTTAAATTATGAGATGCTAATAGCAATTAATTGGGAAAAGGATGAAGAAGAAATTTACCCTGTAAAACACTCGATTCAAAATGAAGTATAAGATGGATAGATGGGTTCTTCTAAACGTTATAAATCCTTAAAAATGTATTATACCTTTGACAGGTTTAACAGGTCAATTTAAGAGGGATACCAAATGACTATAAAAACCTTTAAAAAGAAGAAAATCTTCTTGTCACGTGCATATTAGTTAGAAAAATTTTTTTTCGGACCAGATTCATATACCCACCCATGAAACTTTTTGTTTGTATTTTTCCATATCACCCCTTTGGTTGTTCTTATCTTCAATTATTGAGATGAAAACAACAAGAAGAACGATGTAACTTACTACAGGTCAAGATGTCCATGGGTCCACACGGACCTGGTCTACTATAGGGTCATATAATTAGTAAGGCTAACTTAATTACCTTTCTTTTCTTTTGGAAAAGTCTCGGATCAATTTTTATAATAAAACATTATTTTGGTAAGAATCATTATTGAGTAAAAAGTACATATATCTTTTAATCGATCTATAGTTGCATTTTTATAACTAGTTATGAAAATGAGGACTTAAGGAACGTTGTTATGTATGTATATATATATACAAATATGGAGGGAGAGACGACAATTTATTACGTAGGTATATCCACTAAAACAACAAAAGAAATACAATTCGAACCAAGTGCCAACACTCCAAAATATAGGGCCATCCAAAGAGTTTGAAAAAATAGCTAATCATCTGTGACATCATTCTTTTTAAATATAAGTTAAATTATTCATATTAGTTGTAGAATACTTTAATACAACATAAAAAAAGAGATACTATATTGATGTAAAACAACTTAATGGTAGAAACGGTATTCCTATTCGTTTTGTATTAATTCTTTGATACAAAATTTTCCTCGAGTATGCTTCATTATTTGATGTGTATTTTCGCAATATCATAGCATTAAAAGCATAGTTTGTGAAGAGAACGGCATAGTAATAATTTCCAATACGTATACAAACTATATCATATGTAATATTATCCATCGTTTTGCACATGCCCATGAGCAAAGAATTTTACATGGTAGGTTGTACTATAATATTTCTCCAAAATTATATTGTAAATTATGAATATATCAATTTTGAATTAGTATAAATGCTTTTATATTTTCCTGTAGCTTTTTTGATTACTTAGATTTTTTAACATTAGGTTTACTCAAATTACATATACATCCACATTGTTTATCACTTCATAGTTAATAAATGCATACTATTAATTAATCTACGAATGAAGTTTTTCTTAAATAAATATCATTTTAACTCGATGAATTAAAATCTTCATAAATATACTTGATTTAGATATAATCGTTCTATACATATTTATTTATAAATGTGCATATGTATTACTATTATTTATTACTATACATTTAATAAAGAATAATGCTATTGTAGCCAAAGGACTTATTGTTTCTGAGAATCCAATTAAATGAGTTGGTGGGCATCGTTTAGGAATGAATTGGTGTGAAATACATCAAACTGCCATGGATAGGTTAGTCATTAATAAAGTATGATGTCTTTTTCCCTAAAAAAAATATCTAAATAGACTTGAATGAATTGTTGATGTGACCATATTCAAATATGGAAAGAATTGGCAATGCTATGGGAGCATATATTATTGGGCCCCACTCATTATACTTCTAGATATGTTTATTCCTTTAAATCGTATTAAAATAATTCAAAATTATTTATGCAATGATCGAATGTTAATTGCTTTTAGTTTAATTTTATTGTTTATGTGGCAATAGATGTTTAACCATAGTAATGATATGGATTCATGTACAATTCAAAAATATTTCTTTACATATTATTAAAACTTCGGATTCCTCATCTATATTTTTGTGTATAAAATAATGAACTTGGTTATTTATTTTACTGCACTCTTATTACCTTTTCTTATAATGTTTGACTTTGCAATTTAAGTAAAAGAATTTGAAAATTATTTTATATCTTTGTGTTTTAACTTTAAATATTCTTATAAAAAATTCGTTTTATATTAGTGGATATTTTTTTATACGTATTAGTATTTGAATGGTAAAAATTGAAATAATGTTATTTATCAAAATTCCCTAATAGACATAAATACAGACAAACATGAGGTTTTAAAGGAATTTTTAGGTGTTGAAGAAATGTCTTTACATTGTCTCTTTTTAGATAAAATAAATGCTTTTACATTGGATTTTATTGCCATTTGCGTTGCCAAAAAAAGACTTTCAATAGAATTTAGATATGTCCTGTGGAGTTGGTTAAGTTGATTGGGAACATCATGTGGAGAACCTATTCATCCAATGAAAGATGAAACACCTAAGGTAGCTTTCAAAGATAATCCTAAGCTTACAGTGGAAGGGAAAGATGGATTGATTATCAATCCAACTGGTACTTCAATTCCTATAGTGTGGGACATATAGTCATTAATTGTCCTGCCAAGAGGACGTTGATCTTTCACGAAGATTTGGATGGTTGGATTAGAAAGGATGAAGAGGATTTCATGGAAGAATATGTTGAAAAGGAAGAAGAAAGTAGTGAAGAAGTTGAAGGAATTGCCTCTTTCGAAGCTGAAGAAGAAGGCATGAGTTTGGTGACTATTAGAGCTTTGTCTACTCAAGTTCTTGAAGGCGAATCGTGCATTAAGAGGGAGAACATCTTTCACACTAAATGCTTAGTGAGAGGTAATATTGCTAACCATATTATGGATAGTGGTAGTTGTACTAATGTAGCTAGTACCTATCTCATTGAAAGTTAAGCTTATCTCTCCTCAACCATCCTAAACTTTATAAGCTTCATTGGTTAAATGATAGTGGGGAAGTTAAGGTTAACAAACAAGTGCTAGTTTCTATTATTGAGGGGTCATGTAATGATGAATTATTGTGTGGCTCCTATGCTAGTGGGGCATTTGTTGTCAGGACGTCATTGGCAATAGTATAGAAAAGCTATTCAAATACACTTTTGAAAAGGATGGCAATAAGTTCATTTTATAACCTTTGACTCCTAGTCAAGGCTTTGAAGAAAAAAAAATGAGAGAAAAAGAAAGACTTGAGAGTAAGAGAAAGAGAAAGAGGAATGAAGGGGGAAAAATTGAGGAAAAAGAAATGAGCGTGGAAAATCAAGATAGGAAAAATTAAAGAAAGACAAGAAAATGAGTGATCCAAAGAGTGATAGTTGCAAGAGAGAAAGAGATGTTTCTATGCAAAAGAGAGTGAGATCATAGAAGCCATTGAAAAAGAGGAGCTGGTTTTACGACTTTATTAAAAAATGTGCATTTGTTATCGGTCCAAACATCTAATTCAAGTGTGATTGACACGGCCGCTTCATATCACCCACCCATGACACTTTTGCCTTGTATTTAGCCACATCAACCCTCTGGTTATTCTTCTCTCCAATTACGAAGAGAAGAACAACTAGAATGATGATGTGGCATACTACAAGTGAAGAGGTCCATTATAGATTTGACTATTAATTCGACTAACTTAATCACCTTTCTTTTGTTCTAGAAAAGTCTACTAAAGTGAGCTAAAGTTTCCTAATAAAACAACACTTTTGTAATAAAAATTATGGATTGAAAAGTAAATAGTTGGTTTTCTCATTACAAATGCAACACGTTGTGTACACTAAAGAAGTTAATGCGTAACACATCTACAATTCTTGATAAGTTATCTTTTTCATTATGGGCCACTTATGAAATGAAACATATCTGGTACTCAAAAATATAATACGCATTTTTCAAAGAAAATGTTTATAAAAGTAAATGAACAATTTATAGATTTACTCAAACATGCAATGATTCAATAAAGATCCATACCATTTCACGTTAAAATGCACTATTAATTCAAATTAGAACATTTTGATTCGTTTGAGATAATAGTACAGTAATAATTAGATTTCATCTTTCTTTTATCACTAATTATGACATTATAGAATCACCGCATATTTTTTTATCGATTTATTGCTACATTTTTATAACTTGTTCTAAAAATGAGCACCTAATTGTTATATACATATTTTGGGGAAAAAGAGAATTCATTACGCAGTTATATCCACTAAAACAGCGGAAGAAATACAATCCGACATAGTGCCATCACCCCAAAACAAAAGAGCGTCTATAGAGTCGCAAAAGTAGCTAATCCATCTACGATATAATCCTATTTTAATATATGTTGAACTTTTTATATTAGTTAGGAATACACTGATACCTTATAAAAAAGAGATACAATATTGAAGTAAAATAACTTAATGATAGATATTGTATTTTAATTTTTTCTATTCGTTTTGCATTAATTCTTTCACACAACTCTTTTTCTCTTATATGCTTTATTATATAACGTCAATGTCATACTATCAAAATCATATTTTTTGAAGACAACAACAAAATAATAATTTGAAGTGTCATACCAACTATTTCATATTTAACGTTATCCATCATTAAGCACATATTATCATCAAATAATTTTACACTATAGGCTAAAACTATAATATTTCTTCAAGATTGTATTGCAAACTAATAATATATCAATTTCAAGATTATATTGCAAACTATTAATGTATCAATTTTGCATTAGTATAAGTCCTTTTATTTTTTCATATAGCCTTTTGGATTACATAAATTTTCTAACGTCAAATATATCGAAATTACACATACATTCTCATTGGAATCTATAAAGTAATCTATCAAATTTTAAATACAATAATATAATTTATGAGTTCAAGAAAAGTTAAACTACAAATTCTACATTTTTTTTATCTGGATAATTACCAATTAAACAATGTGGATCTTAATAATAAAAAATACTGTGAATCAAAATATTACAAACAATGATAAAGTGAAAAATCAAACAAATAATAACAAAAGAAATTCACTTGTCCAACGAAATCTTGTTAAATTATGAGAAGCTAATAGCAATTAATTGGGAAAAGGATGAAGAAAAAATTTACCCTGTAAAACACTCGATTAAAAATGAGGTATAAGATGGATAGGTGGGTTTTTCTAAACGTTATAAATCCTTAAAAATATGTTATACCTTTGACAGATTTAACAGGTCAATTTAAGAGGGATATCAAATGACTATAAAAACCTTTAAAAAGAAGAAAATCTTCTTGTCACGTGCATATTAGTTAGAAAACTTTTTTTATGGACCAGATTCATGTCACCACCCATGAAATTTTTGTTCGTATTTTTCCATATCACCCCCTTTGGTTGTTCTTATCTTCAATTATTGAGATAAAAACAATAAGAAGAATGATGTAACTTACTACGAGTCAAGATGTCCATGGGTCCACATGGACCTGGTCTTCTACAGGGTCGTATTATTAGTTAGGCTAGCTTAATTACCTTTCTTTAATTCTGGAAAAGTCTGGATCAAATTTTTATAATAAAACATTATTTTGGTAAGAATCATTATTGAGTAAAAAGTAAACAGACGGTTTTCTCATTCAAAATTCAACACGTTGTGTACACTAAATAAGTAAATACGCCATGGATCTACAATTCCTGATAAGTTATCTTTTTCATTATGGGCCACCTTATGAAATGGAACATATCTTTTACCAAGAAAATATAATAACCATTTTCCAAAGAAGATGTTTATAAAAATAATATGACGCTGTATAGATTCATTCAAACATGAAATGATTCAAATCAAGATTCATACATTTTCACATTACACTGTGACTATTAATTCAAATTAGAAGATTTTGATTCATTTGAGATAAAAGTACAAAATTAATTAGATTTCATCCCTTTTTTTGTCACTAATTTTATAGCAAAATCAGTACATATATTTTTTAATCAATCTACAACTGCAGTTTTATAACTAGTTATGAAAGTGAGCAATTAAGGAACGTTTTTATATATATGTAGGGAGAGAGAGAGATGACAATTTATTACGTAGGTATATCCACTAAAACAAACAAAAGAAATACAATTCGAACCAAGTGCCGTCACGCCAAAACATAGGGGCGTCTAAAGAGTTTGAAAAATTGCTAATCCATCTGTGACATCATTCTTTCTTAATATATGTTAAAGTATTCATGATAGTTTGAGAATACTTTACTACTATATATAAAAGAGATACTATATTGTTGTAAAACAACTTAATGGAAGAAACTATATTTTCATATTCCTATTCGTTTTGTGTTAATTCTTTTATACAAAATTTCCCTCAAATATGCTTCACTATTTGATGTCTATTTTCGCAATATCATAGCATCAAAAGCATAGTTTTTGAAGAGAACGGCATAGTAATAATTTCCAATACGTATACAAACTATATCATATGTAATATTATCCATCGTTTTGCACATGCCCATCAGTAAAGAATTTTACATGATAGGTTGTACTGCAATATTTCTTCAAATTATATTATACATTATGAATATATCAATTTTGCATTAGTATAAATGCTTTTATATTTTCCTTTAGCCTTTTTGATTAGTTAGATTTTTTAACATTAGGTTTACTCAAATTATATATATATCCACAATGTTTATCACTTCATAGTTAATAAATGCATACTACTAATTAATCAAAAAATGATTTTTTCCTAAATAATATCATTTTAACTCGAAGAATTAAAATGTTCATAAATATCCTTTATTTAGATATAATCGTTCTATACATATTTATTTATAAATATGCCTATGTATTACTATTATTTATTACTATACATTTAATAAAGAATGCTACAATTTTAGCCAAAGGACTAATTATTTCTTTGAATCTAATTAAATGAATTGGTGGGCATCATTTAGGAATGAATTGGTGTGAACTACATCACACTGCTATGGATAGGTTAGTCATTAATAAAATATGATGTCTTTTTCCCTAAAAAAAATAGCTAAATAGACTTGAATGAATTGTTGAGGTGACCATATTCAAATGTGGAAAGAATTGGCAATGGTATTGGAGCATATACTATTGAGCCCCACACATTATTCTTCTATATATTTTTATTCTTTTTAATTCTTTTTAAATAATTCAAAATTTCTTATCCAAGGATCGAATGTTAATTGCTTTTAGTTTAATTTTTTTGTTTCTGTGGCAATGGATGTTTGACCAAAGTAATGATATGATTCATGTACAATTCAAAAATATTTCTTTACATATTAAGTTAAAACTTTGGATTCCTCATCTATATTTATGTATGAAATAATGATTTTTGTGGATTTGTTTTAATATATTCTTATTACCTTTTGTTATAATATTTGACTTTGCAATATCAGTAATAGAATTTGAAAAATATTTTATATCTTTTTGTTTTAACTTTAAATTTTCTTATAAAAATTCGTTATATAGTAGTGGATATTTTTTTATTCGTATTAGTATTTGAATGGTAAGAATTGAAATAATGGCATTTATAATAATTCCCTAATAGACATAAATACAGACAAACATGAGGTTTTAAAGGAATTTTTGAGGTGTTGAAGAAATATCTTTACATTGTCTCTTTTTAGATAAAATAAATGCTTTTACATTGGATTTTATGGCCATTTGCGTGGCCAAAAAAAGACTTTTAATGGAATTTAGATATGTCAAAAGAATTTCAAAATGAATAAATTGTACAAAAGTATACCGTTACAAATAAATGCCATATAAAAATATCTAAGCCATTATTAACAAACATCATTCTAAAGGATTTTTGAATATGCCTTTTGAGGCATTTACAAACACCTAAGGGCTATTAACGCACTCACGCATTGAGCGTCTAAAATAATCTCTTCTAACTTCTAAACACCCTTAAGAGCAACTACTAGAGGGCTTATGAATACCTCCACAAACCTTATTTGTTGTAGTGTATCTTCCTATTGCATGACAAAGCAAGGCAATGGATGCTTTTGTAATATTAGTTTACGCGGAATAATAAAAACCATGTCTATAACCATATACATGTTCTGTGTATCATAAATGTCTTAATAACAAACATCCTAAAAAATTCATACTTCTTTGTATAATAGTCTCTAAATAGACTAGAGGAATCATTTGCTTGTTGATATGATCATGGCTATGGATGAATTCTAAAAAGACTCAAGTCCAAGAGATGGAGGTACAAGATTCTTGTGCTTGCTAGTGCTTTATATTCTTGTGCTTTTATATGACGTAAGGGTGGTATCTTTCTTGAATCTCTTGTTGAAAGTTATAGTTCAAAAAAAATTGGTTGGTTTTCTTGTTCTTTACATGATGATCTTCATGATAAGTATGTGGAAAACTTTGTTGAAGATTGTGTGACAAATTATCTTTCCTTGATACTTTTGTCAAATATTATGCATCTTTACTCTTCTAAACCAACTTTTGCTCTATCTGAATGAACATTTTCAATTTCCTTGCAATGGACATTAATTTTTGAACGATGATGAGTCTTCGAAGACTGTTGACTACAAACAATTGTGGTTTTCAATTCATTTATTTGCATTTCAAAGGAGTCCATCTTATTTTTGGAAAGTTAAATGAAAGGGAAAGGTATTTTTATGATGTTAAAGGTTCATGTTTCTGGTTTGTTGAAAACTATATTTGAAAATCGTATTGTTGAACTAATTGTGAATAAACTTGAGAAACATTTTCGTCCTCTTATTTCTTTAATTGAATTTCTCTTGAAATATGCTAAATGATTTGTTAGTTCAAAACAGAGTTCCTGTGCCAATCATTTTAATAATTTTTTTTATAGAATATTATCTAACTATTTACCCTATAAGAAGCTTATATGTGTTCATTTTTAAGAGGGAATTTAAAATTCGTTCAAAGATGAGCACATCTTTGGCCTCACATGAGAAAATATGTGTAAAAGTTCATTGGTCATTGTTTAGAGTGTAAAAGAGCTAAGGCTACATCTTTGCCACATGGTCATTGTATTCCTCTAGATGTGCCTAAAGTACCTTGAGTAGATGTACCTAAGGATTTTATTCTTGGACTACCTAGCTCACCTAAGGGCACAAATTCTATCTTTGTTGTAGTAGATTGGTTTTCTATAATGGCTCATTTAGTTATCTAAAATGGCTTATTTTATACCTTATAAGAAAACAGATGATGCTAGTCATGTTGCAGATTTGTTCTTGACTTGGATATCTCTTTGATCTAGATCCTTTTTTGATTGTAGATTGGATTCCACACCTTCACAAGACTACCTCCTTTGATGAGAAACCACTATTGAAGATTTTGTAGTTTAAACACTCTAATAGAAAACCTATGAGGATCTAAGCCTCATAAGCCTAATATTGAGAGGCAAAACTCATTCCCAATTTGATAGAAAGAACCTTGAGGAAACCAAGGCCTCACAACCCCAACTACACAAACTAGAAGACCTAAGATTAATCGAAACTCAGAACAAGAAGTCTAAGACTCAATTAAAGAAAGGAATGAGATGTCCAGTTGAGGTCGTAGATTCCTTAATATAAGGCAAACAATTCTACACAAACTAAGGAGATTAACCATTAGCAAGCTAACTAAGAAGGGGTTAATATCAGCAAAATTCATCAAAGTTAGTTACAAATGAGCTTATAATTCGGTATTTATAGGGTAAGGTCTGAACAAAACCTATCTACTAATTAACGACTTAAAATACCCATTAAATCCTTGATTTTATTAGCTGGAAAAACAAGTTCAAATAATAAAATCCCGTCTAAAATTATAAAGGTGTATTTTCCACACGAACACTCACTGCAGACGGCATGCAGTGGAACTTACCCGATGCGGTAGGGTGTTGGCTTCCAAACTGTTTCCATCTAGAGGCCTACCGACGACGGTAGGGAGCAAGGCTACCGTTAGAGGTAAGTGTGCTCTTTCGCAACACTTAGCCATTTTTACAGCCAATTTTCTCCCTTGAGTGATCCTTGCTTGTTGTGCAAATTAAGAGCAACTTGGAAGACCACGTTTGATCTTCCAAACCTTTAAGCTTGATCTTGAAAGCATTCTCCATGCAAACAACCATGCCATTATCCACCTTTCATCATTATCTTTGATCTTTTTCGGCCTTGTAATAGTGAGTGGTCCAATTAATATGTTTAGCTTCTTGGCTTTCTCGATGTACATCATCGGCCCCACCTTAAAAAAAAAAAGTCCTCGAATGTTGACCTATATCAAACAAAGACATATCAAAATATGAAAGTAGCACTAAAAGAAATTCAACCAAAAAATCAATTATAGAAGCAATAAAGTATTTAAGAATGTGCAAAGGCTCATTGCGATGGCAACAAGCTTAGAGTTGTCTTGGGGAAGACCATCATTCGAATATAAGTTGACCCTAACCCGAAACCTCCGGGATGAAAAAACCAATCATTTCAATCCAAACTTCTTGTTGCTGGCAGTAACAACGTCATGATTCTTGGAATGGATATACTTGGTTAACTTCTTGTTCGGCTTGTCATATAAGCACAAAATATTACCTAGCAAATCCAAAGACAGTAGAATTTTGAAACCTTAATCAACTTAAAGATAAGAATAAAATGTAGTAGATTAATAAGCGTGATGGGACGCAAACTCGAAGAGGTAAACAAATTTGGTATGGAGATCCAGTCTTCTTCTTGGTTACATCCAAGTAGCTAGCATGCTAAGTGCTTTGTTGAAGCTCTTATGATATCTTGTTAGTCATGAAAGCTTTGATCATCAAATGAATTCTTAGAAGTAAACCAATCTTTGATTGCTTGAACCGTATTTGTGTCCATTTGGAAACCTTGAAAATGCACTAGATAACTTGGGAAAGTACCATGTTTCAACAAAACTCACATTTTCCAAGGTTAGCATATAGTTTCACCTTCCTAAAGATAGAAGAAACTCGATTAAAACCAGGTGGTTGGAGCACGTAAATGGTTTCATCAAGTTCACCATGCAAACAGGCAGTTTTAACATCCACCCATTCAATCTAAAGATCAAAGAAGGCAACAATAGCAAGCATAATTCTAATAGTTTTATATTTAGCGATAGGAGAAAAGATCTCATCAAAATCAATACCTTTAACTTGAGAAAAACTCGTTGCAACCAATCTAGCCTTGAACCTTGGAGGTTCATTAACAGATTCATGTTCTTTAACTTTGAAAATCTATTTACAATCAATCAATTTTTGTTTAGGTGGTTTAGGAATAAGCACCTAAGTTTTGGTCGTATGGAAAGAAGACATTTCTTCATTCATAGCATGCATCCACAAATAGCGATTAGGACTCTTTAAAACATCGGGAAAAACATAGAAGTTCTTTCTCTTCAACAAAAAGATACAACGGCAAAAGCATAAGAAAGGATGTGAAAAACCATACCTAGAAGTTTCCTTTGACACTCTTCTAACCCTATCTCTTGATAGGTGGCAATATCTAAGGGCTTGTGCTTGCGCTTCTAGATGATCCTCATCATCATCAGAATTACCTAGATCGGGCTCATTAGGTTCTGTAACACTAGTTTGATTAATAGACTCCTCATTAGGTTCTAGTCTTTCGGGTTCTATTTCGGGTTCTAGTGTGTGCTCTTGAGAAGGTTTGGAGGTGTCCTCCGACTCCACGAGAATGTTCCCAACTATGGGTTTAACAGAGTAGAACCCTCGGGTTTGGTTTCGATTCTAAGACAGGGGCATGTCTAGTTCGTAAAAGACTACGTCTCTACTCACCGCTACCCTCACACCCGGTTCACCTCTAAGCCACACTCTTTAACCCTTTACCCCACTAGAATACTCTATAAACACTCCCTTCTTAGACCTAGGGTCTAACTTCTCTTCCCTTTGATGTGTAAAAGCAGCATACCCATACACTCTAAGGTTGGAATGGTTTTGTGCTTGGCCAGTCCATAATTCTGTGGGAGTTTTGAATTATAGCAGTAGAAGGAGACCTATTTACAAGGTAAACTGCAGTACTAATAGCATTTCCCAAAAAGGTTTAGGAACCCCAAATGAAACCGAAAGACACCTAACTTTATACATAATGGTTCGGTTCATCCTCTTAGCTACCCAATTTTGTTGTGGCTTGTGCCTAACGATTCTATGATGCACAATACCGTGCAAAAACACACAAATCATGAAATTTCTGGTTACAAAATTCCAGTTTATTTTCGGTTCGATTTTTGGCAAAACATTTCTATTCATTAAACTTTGGAAAACTTTGATATTTGGTTTCAAAAGAAACACTCGAACGTGCTGAGAAAAATCATCAACAATAGAAAGGAAATAAACATTTTCACCAAAAGTGGGTACCTTTTCAGGACACCAAAGATCACAGTACATATAATCAAGAACAGTAGTGGATTTGTGTGTGCCCGTAGAAAAGCTGAGTTTGTGTTGTTTGCCAAGAACACAATGATCACAAAAATCTAAAGAAGTGATTTTATCACCGTTTAAAAGATTTTGTTTGTGTAAATAATGCAAACCCTTTTCACTAATGTGGTCAATCCGCCAATGCCACAACATACTTTTCAGGAACATTTTTAGAAAATAATGCAGATGATTCACAAACAGTTTTTCCAAATAAGGTGTACAAACCATTTTTCTTAAAACCTTTGAGCATGACTAGAGATCCTTTACAAACACGTAAAATCCCATTTTAAGATTTATAAGAATACCTATTTGTGTAAAAAACACCAAGGAGTATCAAGTTCGCCTAAGATCAAGCACATATCTCACCTTGGTCAAGTTTCTAGTCATACCACCGTGCATTTTGATAAAAACATTTCCAATTCCCTTGACATCACAAACCTGGTTGTTTCCTATAAAAACTTTTTCATGATCAAAGGGTTTAACATCAGAAAAACTAATACTTGTTAGGTGTCATATGATAAGTGCAAAAAGAATCAAGAATCCACTCATCAGATACTTTAGAGGTAGATGGGGAAGGGAATACACACAAAACTTTAGAAAACATAGAATTACCTACTAGTTCAAAATCATGTTTTTTATCGGTTTTATCCTACCTATTACCTTGTTTACGTAATTTTTCATCTTTTGATACGTTTAAAACATTTATTTTTCATATTACCATCTTTGCCACAAAGTAGAAACACTTCACTCTATTCTTATCTTGAGATTTAGGCCTCCCTTTACTTTTAGAACGGTGACTAGAAGGCTCTCTTTTGTCAACCCTCCCTGGCACGAAAAGATTCTCTCCCTTTGTTTTATTTTCTTTTCACAAATGTAAATCTTTTAATTTCAAAGCGTTTTTCACGTTAGAAAGAGTCAAGTTATCTTTGCCATACTTGATAGTAGATTTCACATCATTAAATGACCCAGGAAAAGCATTCAACAAAATAACGGCAATGTTTTCATCAGAAATGGTTTCTCCAACATTTTGAAGTTACAAACAATTTTATTTAAATCATCCATGTTCAGAAAGGGATTTTAAGCGGCGCATTTTGAAACTGAAGAGTTGTTCTTTTAAATAGATTTGTTTGATAAAGACTTTCTTAAATAAAGTTTTTCAAGTTTTGTCCAGATTTCATAAGCATTGTCTGTTTCATTTATTTCTCTTAAAACACTATCTTTCAAATGCAGGGTGAGATAGCTATGTGCATCACCAAGCTTTTCAGCTAGTATTTCCCCTTTCCAAGATTCTAGATACTTGTCGAGAGTACAAACAGTGGGTGTAATTTGTTTTTGCACTAAAACAACTTTCATTTTTCTGTGCCACATTACTAAGTTAGAATTGCCATCAAACTTGCATGTTTCAAGATTTGGAACAAACATGTTACACAGTGGAAAATAAGAGTAATCATAGGCATGAAAAATAAAAGATTTAAGAAAATGTTTGGTCACAAAAAGAGCCGAAAAAAAAGTACAGCTAGAAAAACAGGCAATATGCAGATAATAAACTCACAATAGATCCATCATATTGCAAAGGCTAAGCAACAGCCCCAAAACAATTGATCAACTGAGAAACAGTATAAATCAACATAGGGTGAGCAACAAAACAGATGCTCAGTCCCTGCATAGACAATAAAACAATCTCAATGATCACGGATAATAAAGAAAAATTTTCGCAATCAAATAATAAAAACACCAAGACACACTTACTTGAGTCCCAATAGGACTCAAGCTAAGCATGGGTTTTGGTTCTTTAAAGAAAAACAAAAATCACAAAAATTTTGATCCATGAAAAGAGATGTAAATAGCAAAAAATATATATATAACCAGATAATAAACCTTTGATCGAAAAAAAGCGGAAAGCTGTAATAGTGACCTATACCAGATTCATGGAATTCCACAGTTCCCATGAGTCTAGAAAGCAACCTGGGAGGTTTCGGATGTCGTCTGCATCGATGAAGGAATGTAACAGACACAAGACACCAGAAAGATCCAATCTCCTTCGGCTCTGCTACTACTGTTGAGAAGAGCATGTTGGTGATCAACCCTTTTACATAAACAAAACCTCCTACAAACTATTACAAAAGTAGTGGAAGAAC